>JAODAL010040052.1:0-37336 GCA_025379985.1 Phyllomedusa bahiana
AGGGCCACCCAAACCTTTACCCTGGTTGTTCTTCTGCGGGTCAACATAAGGCAGTTAGACCATACCAAAAAGTCGGGCTCAGGCACACCTTTCCCCCGGTCTGGTTTCTAACTGTTCTGTTTAATTTGGATAAAAGATTAATAAATATGTCTAATCCTATAAATGTGGTGCGACGCCGCCAGAACGCCCCAAATCTTTGGTGAATTACACAGGGACTTATTGTGCCAAAGCTTGGAGTGCGCCTGTTCATACATTATTTTTGACTCAAACTAAACCAGAAAACTGGTGCAGCCCCGTTCATACATGTCGCCTTAAGTAAGTCTAACAAGATAGTTCTTTAAAACAGATAAGCAATTGTTTTTCTATCCCAAGCGATTTTCCCTTTTTTTGCTGAAGATAAGCTCTCCTGCACTTGTCAGTGTATGTACTCAGCTAGTTACATAGAAGCTAGAGATGCTAATCACTGCTATAGAACCACCCACAACTGTTTTAAATTAAAACTGTTTGTAACCAGGAAACAGCCTTTTAAAAAAAACTATTTTGGGCAAATAGGGGAAGAAAAAGACAGCTGAAGATGTGGGGAAAACCACAAACACCATAGAATCATAAAAAGAGAATCCGCTCGTTGGTGAAAAGAATTATCCAAGACAAAGTGAGGCGGAATGGGAATAACTGCAAGATGAATGGGGACAATCACAAAGCCCATGGAACCTGAAGACTCACTTGTTTCACAGTGACTATTATCACTGACCAAAAGCAAATGACATCATTACATTTTATCTTGCCTTAATATTTATTTTATCATCAGTTCTCCTACAAGGTATCCTCTCTTTGAGTATTGTTTGTGCACTTCTGTGTTTGGCGGACTCAAAGAGGGGGGAGGGGGGGGTCGGGCAAAGCTGAATACTGGACTGGATAGCTAGAGGTATAGAAAGGGGAATACCTCTCCTTGGGGAGAGCACCATTAGTGTGGAAATTTTGAAATTTCCTTTTGTCTCCACTAAGCATCTGCTATACAAGGGGATTATGGGAAAGGGTGAGAAACTCAGGCCCCTCTATTGGAGGAAAAAAATCCCCAATTTCTTTTTACCCCCTGGTCTTGAGGGAAAACGAAAAAGGGGTAAATTTGCCAACCGTATACCCATCTGATACAGCAGTGTTTTTGGGGGTTTTTCCCCCATCAGTAGGCAGAGGATACTGGTGGTGGGTGGGGGCATGAGTGGTCAGAAAAGGGGAAAACCCCCCCTTGGGGAGAGCACCCTATTGGGGTGGATTTTGGCTTTCAGCTCTTCCCCCTAATGCCTTTTGGGGCATGCAGATGCTCAGTGGGGGCCAAAAAAGGGGATTCAAAACTCCACACCCAAGGAGAGTTTCCCCCTTTTTCTGAGCCCTCTTTGGGCCCCCAAACCCCGCCACCCAGTTTTTTATTTTTTTTCCCTCTGCACTGTTGGGGGAAAAAACCCCCCAAAAAACAGTGCTGTTTGCGTTTTGGGGAAAACTTATTTGGGCTAAAAACCCTTTTTGCTTTTTTAAAGACTCAGTGGGGTTTAAGAAAATGAGGTTTTTGTTACATCCTTTAGAGGGCTTTGAGCTTTGCCCCTTTTCCCAAAATTTGCCTTGGATAGTAGAGGTATAGTGAAGATATCTATTGTAGAAAAGGATCTAGTGAGATCCCCATTGCAAATTCATTTGAAATTTGGAAACCCACTTACAAAGGGGACATAGAAAAAATAGAAGGTCCAGGAGGACCCCTAAGCTATGACCACCCTCTATTTTTTAGCTGTGCCCCAATTTAAGACAGAGATTCGGGGGGGACCCCCTTTCTGGGGGGGAAGGTGCAGGTCCGAAAGGTACTATTGGACCTGCGCCCATCATACATTTATGGAACATACTGTGGATTTGCTACAAGTGTCTGAGATGCAAATACCGGATTTCTGTCATCCAACATTCTGCAGTAAGACCCACATAGCAAGTCCTGGTGGTGCTGTGACGGTGTTGGGAGCTTTGTTTACCCCGGACCTAGACAGCTCACCCACATTGCAGCAACCAAGACTTTTATACTATATATTTGTCCCCTTAGGGTGGGTTCACACAGCCATTTTGGCCATTGTTTCTGTACTGGATCATGCACTAAAATAGCATCAGAAACAGCATCCGTAACAGATTGGATACTGCCTTACATTGATTTCAATGGAAAAACAGCGCCGCAGTGCACTACTTTTCTTTGCCGCTGTATCAGTCTGGAGTCCAGGCTGTTTAGCTCACAGAGCATTATCTTGACTGGATACAATTGTATCTACAGCTGAGAGCAGGACTAGCTATGTACAATGTATCAGTCTGGAGTCCAGGCTCCTTAGCTCACAGAGCATTATCTTGACTGGATACAATTGTATCTACAGCTGAGAGCAGGACTAGCTATGTACAATGTATCAGTCTGTAGTCCAGGCTGTTTATCTCACAGAGCATTTTCTTGACTGGATACAATTGTATCTACAGCTGAGAGCAGGACTAGCTATGTACAATGTTTCAGTCTGGTGTCCAGGCTGTTTAGCTCACAGAGCATTGTCTAGACTGGATACAATTGTATCTACAGCACAGAGCAGGACTAGCTATGTACAATGTATCAGTCTGGAGTCTAGGCTGTTTAACTCACAGAGCATTGTCTGGACTGAATACAATTGTATCTACAGCTGAGAGCAGGACTAGCTATGTTCAATGTATCAGTCTGGAGTCCAGGGTGTTTAGCTCACATAGCATTATCTTGACTGGATACAAATTAATCTACAGCAGAGAGCAGGACTAGCTATGTACAATCTATCAGTCTGGAGTCCACAGTGCTTAGCTCACAGAGCATTGTCTACACTGGATACAATTGTATCTACAGCTGAGAGCAGGACTGGCTATGTACAATGTATCAGTCTGGAGTCCAGGGTCTTTAGCTCACAGAGCATTGTCTAGACTGAATACAAATTTACCTACAGCTGAGAGCAGGACTAGCTATGTACAATGTATCAATCTGGAGTCCAGGCTGTTTAGCTCACAGAGCATTACCTTGACTGGTTGCAATTGTATCTACAGCTGGGAGCAGGACTAGCTATGTACAATGTATCAATCTGGAGTCCAGGCTGTTTAGAACACAATCACACCTCAACAGTACCGCGAGAAGAGAAATATACCTCTTGACCAAAGAACAATAACAAAACAAAAGAGGGATTACAGTCCTAAAACATAACTTTTAATTGTAAAATGTAAAAATACCACAGTATGCAGCATCTCATAGTACATATCATAAGCACCAATAATGGGACCCACAAACGATTTACAACCTATGTGGCCCTAATAAGGCTGTTACACCCTTGCCTACAGCAAGAACAGGAGTATCGCCCCGATAAGGGCGTTCCTGCCACCAACCTGATCCTGTTAAGATTGGCCCTAAAAGACCCTATGGTCCCATCCCAACATGATCATTTTCGATCATCCAAACTTTTCAAATTGATCGCATCAGGGGATGATGAGGAAAGCAAATGGACCAGTAAAGGGCCAATATCAAATATGTGACTAAATATACAATGCACCCAGTCAGGAATATACAGAGTAGCTGGTCTGCTGATGTCAAATATGGATCCTCCAAAAAGCTGATCAATCAAGTTCATAGCATACCAGACAGTCAGAGCAGTACTCATGCATCAGAAAAACAAGTACAACCCGTCTCACACCCTATAAGGGTGAAACAGCATAGGCTGTATCAATAGGAGCCAATAGGGTGTTTAGCTAAAGCATGTCTAGATGGATACAATTGTATATACAGCAGAGAGCAGGACTAGCTGAATACAAATGTATAAACTGGACACAAATGTATCTACAGCTGAGAGTAGGACTAGCTATGTACAATGTATCCGTCTGGAGTCCAGGCTGTTTAGCTCACAGAGCATTGTCTGGAATGGATACAATTGTATCTACAGCTGAGGGCAGGACTAGCTATGTACAATGTATCAGTCTGGAATCCAGGCTGTTTAGCTCACAGAGCATTGTTCACACTGGATACAATTGTATCTACAGCTGAGAGCAGGACTAGCAATGTACAATGTATCAGTCTGGAGTCCAGGCTGTTTAGCTCACAGAGCATTGTTCACACTGGAAACAATTGTATCTACAGCTGAGAGCAGGACTAGCTATGTAAAATGTATCTGTCAGGAGTAGTCAGGGACGCACCCAAAGACACAGACGAGTGAGGCCCTGACACTCGCCCCAACCTCTGTCCCTGCCTTTTGGGGAACCCGACTCCTTAACAGGCCGGCCCCAACCAGAAGACTGAAACTGCACTGAGCTAAGTGCACACAGACAGAGACAAACAGACACAAAACACAAAAGATTTGTCGGACGGTCCAAGTCGAAAAAACCAGACGGGCAGCCCCGGTACAAAATCTTAAGAAAAGGAGAAACCAAAAACATGGCAGAGGTCAAAGGCACAGAAGATCCAAAAGGTGAGGCTAACTACACGTACAGAATAGCTATAGCAGGCACAGGAAGAAGGAAGTGGTGGCTATAAATAGGGAAAGGGAGGAAGCAGAGCAGAAGGGATAGGAAGCAGAAGCTGTCAATCACCAGAGAACAGATTAACCCCTTGGGAGAACAGATTAACCCCTAGGAGTGCTGGAGGATTCCTGGCCAAGGCGTTGGCCAGAAATCAATAAGGATCCAGGACTAAGAGCATGTTCACACACAGGAAAGCCAAAGCCGCAGTTATGGTCGCAGCGGCCCTGGCCCGGGGGACCGGGGCCAGATGGGGCGAACATGACAGTATTAGTCTGGAAACCAGGCTGTTGAGCTCACAGAGCATTGTCTACACTGGATAAAATTGGATCTATGACTGAGAGCAGGACTATCTATGTGCAATGTATTAGTCTGCAGCAGAGGCTGTTTAGCTCACAGAGCACTGTTTACACTGGATACAACTGTATCTCAGCTTTAGAGCAGGACTAGCTATTTACAATGTATCAGTCTGGAGTCCGGGAGGTTTAGCTCACAGAGCATTGTCTAGACTGGTACAGTTGTATCTTACAGCTGAGAGCAGGACTAGCTATGTACAATGTATCAGTTGGAGTCCAAAGGGTGTTTAGCTACAGAGCATGTCTACATGGATACAATTGTATCTCAGCTGAGAGAAGGGCTAGCTATGTACAATGTTTCAGTCTGGAGTCCAAGCTGTTTAGCTCACAGAGCATTGTATAGACTGGATAAAATTGTATCTACAGCTGAGAGTAGGACTAGCCATGTACAATGTATCAGTCTGGATCCCGGGCTGTTCAGCTCACAGAGCATTGGTTAGGCTGTATACAGTTGTATCTACAGTGAGAGCAGGACTAGCTATTTTACAATGTATCAGTCTGGAGTCCAGGCTGTTTAGCTCACAGAGCACTGTCTACACTGGATACAATTGTATCTGCAGCTGAGAGCAGGGCTAGCTATGTACAATGTATCAGTCTGGAGTCCAAGCTGTTTAGCTCACAGAGCATTGTCTAGACTGGATACAATTGTATCTACAGCTGAGAGAAAGGGCTAGCTATGTACAATGTATCAGTCTTGAGTCCAGGGTGTTTAGCTACAGGGCATTGTCTAGACTGGATACAGTTGTATTCAGCTGAGAGAAAGATTAGCTATGTACAATGTATCAGTCTTGAGTCCCGGCTGTTTAGCTCACAGAGCATTGTCTAGATTGGATACAATTGTATCCACTTGTCAGCAAAGAGCAGGACTAGCTATGTACAATGTATCAGTCTGGAGTCCAGGCTGTTTAGCTCACAGAGCACTGTGAAGACTGGATACACTTGTATCTACAGGCAAGAGCAGGACTAAGTCATGTATAATGACTAAGTCTAGAGATCAGGTGGTTTAGCTCACAGAGCATTGCTTATACTGTTATAAAAAAATAACAACCACTTCTCAGCTAAGAGTAGGGATAGCTATGTAAGGGTTTATTATATTAAAATTGTAAGAAAATGAAACTTGTAAATTGTATTTGAAAGGTGTAGAACTTAGATAAATCTTCATTTACAGAAAATAAATAGTTCTGCCTTTGTGTAGTAATATTACTATTTACCCTCCAAAAAATGTAATTAAATTACAATACTCACAGTGAATGAGACGATAAAGCTTCAGCAGAATCCCGGCCGCCTGCCCTCACCGTCTCCCTACCCTTTAGATATCTACAGCGCCCTGTGAGGGACATCCCCAGAGACCGCAGAGGGAAAATTCAGTAAAGTAATTGCCATCACTCCACACTTTGCTGATGACACATCTCTAGAGTTTTGGCAATTTCAGCCTGTTTGCTGCTCACCTCCTCTGTGCAATGTACATTGGTGCTTGAAAGTTTGTGAACCCTTCAGAATTTTCTATATTTCTGCATAATTTTGTCCAAAAACTTCATCAGATTTTCACGCAGTAGATAAAGAAAGTAGATAAAGTAAAAGTAGATAAAGAAAGTAGATAAAGTAAAAGTAGATAAAGTAAAAGTAGATAAAGTAAAAGTAGATAAAGAAAGTAGATAAAGTAAAAGTAGATAAAGAAAGTAGATAAAGTAAAAGTAGATAAAGTAAAAGTAGATAAAGTAAAAGTAGATAAAGTAAAAGTAGATAAAGAAAGTAGATAAAGTAAAAGTAGATAAAGTAAAAGTGGATAAAGTAAAAGTAGATAAAGTAAAAGTAGATAAAGAAAGTAGATAAAGTAAAAGTAGATAAAGTAAAAGTAGATAAAGAAAGTAGCTAAAGTAAAAGTGGATAAAGTGAAAGTAGATAAAGTAAAAGTAGATAAGGTAAAAGTAGATAAAGTAAAATTAGATAGATAAAGTAGATAAAGTAAAAGTAGATAAAGTAAAAGTAGATAGAGAAAGTAGATAAAGTAAAAGTAGATAGAGAAAGTAGATAAAGTAAAAGTAGATAAAGTAAAAGTGGATAAAGTTAAAGTAGATAAAGTAAAAGTTTATAAAGTAAAAGTAGATAAAGTAAAAGTAGATAAAGTAAAAGTAGATAAAGTAAAAGTAGATAAAGAAAGTAGATAAAGTAAAAGTGGATAAAGTGAAAGTAGATAAAGTAAAAGTAGATAAAGTAAAAGTAGATAAAGTAAAAGTAGATAAAGAAAGTAGATAAAGTAAAAGTGGATAAAGTAAAAGTAGATAAAGTAAAAGTAGATAAAGTAAAAGTAGATAAAGAAAGTAGATAAAGTAAAAGTGGATAAAGTAAAAGTAGATAAAGAAAGTAGATAAAGTAAAAGTGGATAAAGTAAAAGTAGATAAAGTAAAAGTAGATAAAGTAGTTAAAAAAGAAATCAAACAAATTTTACAAAAAGTAAGAGAAGGTCATTTACTTACTGAGGAAAATGATCCAATATCATATTTCTGTTCATGGTAAAAGTCTGTGAACCTGTAGGAACAGCAGATAGTTTGAAGGGGAAATTAGAATCCAATGGTTTTTCTCAATGAAATTACGTTTTATTTAAAAATCTGGGATCTATCAAAGTCTCGTCAGCACGCCACATGATTGTGGAAGGGTATCATGGCAGGAACAGAGGAGATTCCTGAAGAGCTCAGAAGAAGAGTTGTTGATGCTCATCAGGCTGGAAAAGTTACAAAACCATCCCTAAAGAGTTGAGACTCCACCAATCACAGTCGGACAGATTGTGTGCAAGGGCAGGCATTTCAAGACCACTATTAGCCTCCTCAGTAGTTGTGGACTAACAAAAATCACAAAGGTCACAAAAGAACCCAAGGTCCCCTCTAAGCAACTAAAAGCCTTTATCATATTAGCTAATGTTAATGTTCACGAGTCCACCATCTTGAGGACACTGACCAATAGTGGTGTGCATGTTGGGACTGCAAGGTGGAAACAGTTGCTCTTTAGCAAGAACATCGCTGCAAACCCGCAGTTTGCTTGTGATCATCATCATCCACACAACCTAAAAAGGCTCTGGGAACAAGGTTTTGAGGAACGGTTAGACCAATATAGAGCTTACTGGATCAAGTAGAAGTGACTACGACTGCCATAGTAGCCATGCCGCTGTCCTGAAGGTATGTCCCTGGAATCAAAAGCACACGCTACAGATCCCTTATATCTGCACTGTTTAGTTAATTGTACATCATCAGACACCTTATGGGACAAAGGCTTCATTGGGACTACGGCCTACAAGACGTCATTGGTGCTTCCTACCAGAAGCGGTGTGATGACATCACATCATCAATCTGCCTGATTTGGGCTCACTTGCAAAAGCTTCCGCTTGTCAAGGAAATGGGCAGAGGTAAGTTCCTTTTTTTAATTTATTATACTAATAAGAACACCATTATAGATGGGGGGCCATAACTACTTACCTACCTAGGGCCCATCCTTCCTACCTTCCTAGCATCTTGTTACCTACCTACCTGGGGCTTTGATTACCTGCCTAACTGGGGCATTGACTACCTTTCTATTTATCTGAGGCCTTTCCTGTCTGCTTACCTTGCATACCTAGCTACCTACATGGTTCCTTGCCTACCTCCCTACCTAATTATTCAAGACTTAGCAACCTGGGGCCTTGCCATCCTACCTACATCCCTGGCCTTGTCTACCTTAACTACCTTCCTACCTGGGTCTTACCTACATAATGGGAGGCTTAGCTATCTTGATACCAAAATGGGGTGATTACCTAATCGCATGGGTATGGGTTATTAATTTGGAGGAATTGGGGTCTACATGCCTAAAAGGGAATCTACCTATCTGCAGGTATATATTTAGAATCCATGCTGCTCTTAGCACATTAGATGGCTGTCAGCCAAATTCTGGTAAATGTTTCTGTAGTTTTACAGGTTTCCCCTGAAATATGTCAGACTCTATGAACTATGTTGGATTCATTTTACTACGTTGGCCCAGGATTGGATCCATTTATTTAATATAATAGTCAAAGACGGTCGTTGTCAAGAAGTGATTGTCTAAAAAAAAGTGTGTTTGGTGTTGTTTTGGTACTATTTTACCATTTAATTCCAGTATTAGTAGTGGAAGTGTCTGACAGACCCCTCACTTTTACTAACACTGAGGTTTAGTTTAAGCCAGTGGTATTTTTTGTCACCCTGAGGCTGGCATTAATCCCATCTTTCTATTATCCCATTACCCAATGAACCTCTAATGTGAGGGTCCACTTTTGGGGTGACTTTTTTTGTTTTTTGTTTTAGAATTGGAGAGGTCCAATATCTATGGACCTTCTCTTACTTATAGCATCGGGAAACATCTGCTAATTTTACCTTGACTTGTTATGAAAAATGGGGGACATCATGTATTTTCTTTTTTATTATTTATCCATTAAAACTATACTGATAGGCACTATGAACAATGAATAAAAAATTAAAAGAACAACATGGGTTCCCTGTATTTTTCAAGTCAGTATGGGAAGTTCCATAGTTATAGGGATCCTTCCTACCTAGAAATACCAGCCCACAGCTGCCCCAGAAGTGAACCATTACTTTATGTATGGTAGTAATATATAGTCTGTAGAGCCTGTGTACACTGGTGTCTATCACTATATGGTCACTGTATGGAGGTAAGATACAGTTTGCAGGGTCTGTGTATACTGGAATTTACCACTATATGGTCACTGTATGGAGGTAATATATAGTCTGCAGAGCCTGTGTACACTGGTACCTACCACTATATAGTCACTGTATGGAGGTAATATACAATCTGCAGAGTCTGTGTACACTGGTGTCTACCACTATATAGTCACTGAATGAAGGTTGTATACAGTCTGCAGACCCTGTGTACACTGGTGCCTACCACTATATGGTCACTGTATGGAGGTAATATACAGTCTTCAGAGCCTGTTTACACTGGTGTCTACCACTATATGGTCACTGTATGGTGATAATATATAGTCTGCAGAGCCTGTGTACACTGGTGTCTACCACTATATGGTCACTGTATGGTATATTACCTCCATACAGTGACCATATAGTGGTAGACACCAGTGTACACAGGCTCTGCAGACTGTATATTACCTCCATACAGTGACCATATAGTGGTAGACACCTGTGTACACTGGTGTCTACCACTATATGGTCACTGTATGGAGGTAATATACAGTCTGCAGAGCCTGTGTACACTGGTGTCTACCACTATATGGTCACTGTATGGAGGTAATATACAGTCTGCAGAGCCTGTGTACACTGGTGTCTACCACTATATGGTCCCCTGTATGGAGGTAATATTTCAGTCTGCAGATCCTGTGTACACTGGTGTCTACCATTATATGGTCACTGTATGGAGGTAATTACAGTCTGTAAGAACCTGTGTACACTGGTTCTACCACTTTAAATGGTCACTGTATGGAGGTTATTATACAGTCTGCAGAGCCTGTGTACACTGGTGTCTACCACTACATGGTCATTGTATGGAGGTAAATATACAGTCTGCAGAGCCTGTTTACACTGGTTGTCTACCAACTATATGGTCACTGTGTTATGGCGGTAATATACAGTCTGCAGAGCCTGTGTACACTGGGATCTACCACTATATGGTCACTGTATGGAGGTAATATACAGTCTGCAGAGCCTGTGTACACTGGGATCTACCACTATATGGGCACTTTATGGCGGTAATCTACAGTCTGCAGAGCCCGTGTACACTGGTAACTACCACTGCATGGGCAATGTAATGTTATCTTTTGCTAACAGCTTTGTTACTATGTAATGTATTTTTTTTTGTAAAGTGCTGTAGAATATGTTGGCGCTATATAAATAAAAATTATTATTATTAATTTTGGAACTTTTTTTCTATGGCATTCAAGGTGAGGAATAGATCCCAGAACACTGTTATAGCTCGGGTTATTCTAGTTGCTTTAATCCTAATTATGTGCATTTTTTTTTTATCCCAAAATTATTTTTTTTGAAGCGAAAACATTTTTATCCTACAAACTTTTTTGATGACTTTAATTAACTTTTTTTAAAAAAAATATTGTTGACAACAACCAAAAGGGGATTGTAAAATGTCTCTGGCAGGTCCAATTTGGAATACAGAGACGGAAGACAGGAAACCCTTTTTAGGAAGCCCGGGGTCAAGAAAATTGTTGGCACCTCACAATCACAACTAATTGGTTAAATATCTGGGATCATAGGTTTCTCTGATCCTGGCCGTTAGAGCAGGAGCCTGGTTTTCATTGGACACAGGGCACCCACCACCCAACATGAGACAGTCATGTCTGACATTAGAAAGGCAAATGGGCAGGAATAAAGCTATTAGTGACCGTTGAAATTCTGGTGGTCACTAAAGGGTTGAAGGGATATTTTAAGCCAATTACAGATATATAGCTTATAAATGCTACTTAGATTTCGATGCTAGGACTACTGGCACTCGCCGAACTGCTAAGGAGAGTCTTATAGAATTGTATAGGGCAATGGCTTAGCTTGCTTTATATAACTCTATGGAAGGGTGGGTTCAACACCACTCCAGTGCAAAATTAACATGTAATATGGATGCAAAGTCAACAGTCAGTCGTCTCTAACTAGTCAAAAAAACAAAATCTGGTCAGCACATCCGTTTTGACAATTAAACTTATAGGTGCACACTGTTGTGGCAGTAAAAGCTATGCAAAAACATTACAAACATCAGCAGCACTCTAAGGCACTAAAAAAAGAGGTCAAAGAGGACCTAAGAATTATTTGGAAAAGAATTTCTGCTACTTTAAAATATATGATAAAACTTGAGGTTCTTAGTGCACATTTTTGATCAAAACTGTAAAAGCCTACCTACCGCGGCAAGGTGACCCCAATTTCAGGTGGGAACCTACTCTACATACTGCCTCTCTTGGTGTCTGTTCAGACCTCCACACTTCAGGGCTGGAAGGCTCCAACTGCAAACCTGATTAAAAAGCCTGTGTAGGCAGGCGGAGTGCATAAACCAAGCTGGGAACTAGCCACCTCCCCAAACAGTCAGAAAACAAAATCTGGTCAGCACATTCGTTTTGAAAATTAAACATATAGGTGCACACTGTTGTGACAGTAAAAGCTATGCAAAAACAAAACAACATCAGCAGCACTCTATAGGCACTAAAAAAACTATCAAAGAGGACCTAAGAATTTTACAGTTTTGATTAAAAATGTGCACTAAGAACCTCAAGTTTTTTTCATATATTTCATAGTAGCAGAAATGCTTTTCCAAAAAAGTCTTAGGTCCTCTTTGACCTCTTTTTTAGTGCCTAAGGCTATGTTCACACGGCTTAAATGCGGGACGTAATTACGCCCCGCAATTTTCGCCGTGTGGACGGGGCGGGGCGGGGGCGGGGAGTAAGCAGGGGCCGGCACTTCGCCGGCCCATTGACTATCACTGCTAGCGGCGCGTATACGCCGCTAGAAATTTGACAGGTGAATATCTCCCCGCCGGCGGATTCGCGGGCCGGAGAGAGAACATAACCATAGTTCCTCTATGAGAACTGTGAACTACCGTAATGAATGGGCTTTTCGGCCCGTAATGTGGCCACTTTTCGGCGCTTTAAATTTAACGACCGAAATACGGCCCATTTTAAGCCGTGTGAACATAGCCTTAGAGTGCTGCTGATGTGGTATTGTTTTTGCACAGTCATCTCCAACTGGCATATCTTAGTTGACAAAATAGAAAAAGTTGACAGAATCCCAGTATTGTAAAACTGAAAAACTCACATCCTTATTAGAGTCTCCGGTAAACCGACCTGGGGTCTTGGTTAGTGTTGATCGAACCGTTCGGGAAAAGCTAAGTTCTTGTCGATCATCTCGATTTCGCGAACTCGAACCGAACATTTGACTGTTCGCTGATCTCTAGTCTTGGTCAGCCTGATATAGACTCTTGTGTGGGCTGAAGCATTGTTTTGCCGGATGCTTATAAAGGTGTCTGCTCTGTTCTGTATGTCTTTTTTAGGTGTGTTAAAAGTTTTTCTTGCCACACTGAATTCTAGTATGTCCCAACACGCCAATGCCAGTTTTTTGGTCTATTTTGCGGCAAATCCACTTTTGACGCCATATTTTGGATGTAAATGAACTGTCGTACACCAAAACTAGACGCATTGTACGCCAGGCACGACACTTGGTAATGCACTTAAATATGGTGCACCATGCGCCTCCGTCGCGCACTGCGCCTATTGAGGCGCATTACATATGTTATGTGCCTCCATCGGGTAATGTACCTCGATAGGCGCTTTACACGTACTACCAATGATCTGCTATGCGCCGCTACTTGCGCAATGTGCCTTTTTTTGATGCGATGCGCCTTTTTCGGCGCATTGAGTTTTCTATGCAAGGTACACCTGACGCCAGTTTTTAGAAAGTATCGGACTTTCAGGCGCTCTTTACACTAATTTAATGCGCCTAAAACTGGCATGCATACGCCACTTTTCGGACATGTCGCCCTTAGTGCTTAAGATTTGGCTCAAAGGCAAATTCGACCTGAAGATGAGCTGCTCCATTTAGGTCTACATAAATCGATTTTTGGCATCAATAATAATAATAGTCAAAATAATTAACCTTAATCCTAATTCAAATTTGGGGTTAGGGTTTTTACCATTTTGCAGCTCTTACAGACCAGTAAAAAGAAGTCCTAAACTTAACTCCAAGTTTGGGTCACAGTTAGGGTCAGAATGAAAAAAAAAAGTGTTGAACTTAATATTGACAGGTTCGAGCAACATTAAGGGGGACATGCATGAAAACTGGCTTGGTCTAATCAGAGCCCATAGAAACCAATCGGAGCACCCGTTTAATTTTTCAGAGCTCTATATGAAATGAAACAGGCGCTCTGATTGGTTGCTATAGGCAACAAAGAAAGCCTTAGACCAAGCCAGTTTTCATACATGTGGCCCTAAATGTGTGACATTTATTTCTGGCTCATAGTGACGGGCCCCAAGCACTGACTCCGTCCTTCTAATAAGTAAGGACCCGTGCAGTGTCAGACTGGGGTAGAATTACATCAGTGGAGTCGATTCTTGTGGCCCACCTGTTGAGATGATTCTTGGGGCCCACCAGTGGAGTTGTTTCCTGGGGTCCACCAGTGGAGTTCATTCTTGGGACCCACCATTGGGGTTCATTCTTTGGGACCAGCAGTATAGTTCATTCTTGGGGCCACCAGTGGAGTTCATTCTTGGGGCCCACCAGTGGGGTTTATTCTTGGGGCCCACCAGTGGGGTTTATTCTTAAGGCCCACCAGTGGGGTTCATTCTTGGGGCCCACCAGTGGAGTTGATTCTTGGGGCCCACCAGTGCATTTGATTCTTGGGACACATCAGTTGAGTTGATTTTTGGGGCCCAGCAGTGGAGTCGATTCTTGGTGCCCACCTGTGGACATGATTCTTGGGGCCCTCAGTGGAGTTGGTTCTTGGGGTCCACCAGTGGAGTTCATTCTTGGTGCCCACTAGTGGAGTTCATTCTTGGGGCCCACCAATGGAGTTCATTCTTGGGGCCCACCAGTGGAGTTCATTCTTGGGACCCACCATTGAGGTTCTTTCTTGGGACCCAGCAGTATAGTTCATTCTTGGGGCCCACCAGTGGAGTTCAATCTTGGGGCCCACCAGTTGAGTTCATTTTTGGAGCCCACCAGTGGGGTTCATTTTTGGGGCCCACCAGTGCAGTAGATTCTTGGGGCCCACCAGTAGAGTTCATTCTTGGGGCCCACCAGTTGAGTTGATTTTTGGGGCCCACCAGTAGAGTTGATTCTTGGATCCACCAGTGCAGTTGATTTTTGGGGTCCACCAGTTAAGTTGATTCCTGGGTCTCACCTGTGGAGTTGATTATGGGGGCTGTACATGCCTCTTATACTCTGCATCTTGCTCTCTGCCTCTTCCTCTCTGCCTCTCCCAAGCATTGATTCTGGGGACCCACGGGTGGAGTAGATTTTTTTGGGCCCACCAGCAGAGATGATTCTTGAGGCCCACCAGCAGAGATGATTATTGAGGCCCACCAGCAGAGTTCATTCTTGGGGCCCACCAGTGGAGTTGATTCTTGGGGCCCACCAGTGCATTTGATTCTTGGGACACATCAGTTGTGTTGATTTTTGGGGCCCAGCAGTGGAGTCGATTCCTGGTGCCCACCTGTGGACATGATTCTGGGGGCCCTCAGTGGAGTTGGTTCTTGGGGTCCACCAGTGGAGTTCATTCTTGGGGCCCACCAATGGAGTTCATTCTTGGGGCCACCAGTGGAGTTCATTCCTGGGACCCCCCATTGAGGTTCATTCTTGGGACCCAGCAGTATAGTTCATTCTTGGGGCCCACCACTGGAGTTCATTCTTGGGGCCCACCACTGGAGTTCATTCTTGGGGCCCACCAGTGGAGTTCATTCTTGGGACCCACCATTGAGGTTCTTTCTTGGGACCCAGCAGTATAGTTCATTTTTTGGGGCCCACCAGTGGAGTTCATTCTTGGGGCCCACCAGTGGAGTTCATTTTTGTGGCCCACCAGTGGGGTTCATTGTTGGGGCCCACCAGTGAAATTGATTCTTGGGGCCCACCAGTAGAGTTCGTTCTTGGGGCCCACCAGTTGAGTTGATTTTTGGGGCCCACCAGTAGAGTTGATTCTTGGATCCACCAGTGCAGTTGATTTTTGGGGTCCACCAGTGAAGTTGATTCCTTGGACTCACCTGTGGAGTTGATTATGGGGCTGTACATGCCTCATATACTCTGCATCTTGCTCTCTGCCTCTTCCTCTCCCTCTCCCAAGCATTGATTCTGGGGACCCACGGGTGGAGTAGATTTTTTTGGGCCCACCAGTGGAGATGATTCTTGAGGCCCATCAGCAGAGATGATTAATAAGGCCCACCAGTGGAGATGATTCTGTGGAGTTAATTTTGGGGGCCACCAGTGGAGATGATTCTGCTGGTCTACCTTACAGTCACTGTACATGCCTCTTATACTTTGCCTCTGTGTTTTTGCCTCTTCCTCTCTGCTTTTCTGCCTCTCTCAAGGATGTATATGATGTTTAAAAGAAACTCCAGGACTGCCACACTCTGGGGCCCACCAAGGGTTTCCCTGTTAGCCTGGACCCAGGGAGTTGTCAAGGGAACTTTAAGATAAGACTTTGTGATGCTTCTGCATCACTAGTGCTGACCAGGGAGGCTAAAAGTTTCCATGTCACAGATGAAAAAAAACATAGAAGTCACGCAGCTAACTACAAGATAAAATTACACACAGAGTTTGTTTTTATTTTTTATAAAAAAAAAATCCCTTGCTTCAATCCCAATAACGTGAGACGAAGGAGTCAGAAGATAACGTTGATCGATCATAAATTCAGGGTTCACACAGCAATAATTGTGGGATGTATTTCTCCCGCAATTACGCCGTGTGCTCGGGAGCGGGAGCAGGGGTGGCAGTCCGCCGGCCCCATAGACATTCATTATTCACGCCGCGTATACACTGTGAATAATGGACGTAATCCATAGTTCTCTATGAGAACTGTGGATTACCGTAATGACTGAGACGTATCTCACCCCATATTTAGCGCAGTACAGCGCGAAATACGGGGCGAGATGTGTCACAGTTTAAGCCGTGTGAACATAATAATAATCTTTATTTCTATAGCGCCAACATATTCCGCAGCACTTTACAAATTCAAGGGTAAACATACAGTCATTACACATTAAAAGTACTTACAATTGAGACACAAGGTGTGAGGGCCCTGCTCGTGAGAGCTTACAATCTATTTAGGGTGTATGGGTGAAACATACGGTAAGAAGTGCCAAGTTTACAATGGTCCGGCCATGTTTCATAAATAGGGGGTGGTTTACATGAAAAATGGATGAACCTGCCACCCTGACAGTACATCTATATACAGATAAGTGCCTGTGAGTGCCCAAGTGCAGGGAGTGACAGATGTGTGTGATAGCAGTTAGGGATCTTGGTGGGCCAGACCGAGAAGATGTATTTTCAGGGCCCTCTTAAACTGTGAGGGTTGTGAATGTGCCTGATCGCCCGCGGTAGCATATTCCAGAGAATTGGTGCCGCACGTGTGAAATCTTGTAGGCGGGCATGGGAGGTTCGGATGATTGAGGAATGTAGTCTGATATCATCAGCAGAGCGGAGAGCACGGGTAGGGCGGTAGACAGAGACTAGGGAGGAGATGTAGGGAGGACCAGCGCTGTGGAGAGCTTTATGGGTGAGAGTGCTGAATTTATACTGTATCCTGTACTGGATGGGCAACCAGTGCAGTGACTGACATAGCCTAAATGTCAAATGGCAGTAAAAAAAAAAAAAAGTACAGACAAAAACTTCCGGCTAGCACATCACATGTCAGTAAGTAGTAAGGAGAGTATTGTTGGGTCGTGTCCAGGACCGTTTCTCATTAGTGGAAAAACTTCTCATTCAACCCAGAGAATCTCTAGTTCGTCTGCAGTGAATAAAACAAAACAAAATAATGCCGACCTCCCGAACATTTGAGAAACAGAAATTATTTAGTTTTTTTTTATTTAAAAATATTCACAAAGAAAACATAATATGGATACTAAAAAATAAAACCATTTGGAAGGTCGGTTCATCAGCAGAGCCAAACTCAGGGTTTCGCCTAGTAGCTTTTTGATGCCCTTATGTAAAAAAAAGACCTATGGGTGGGGCAGGGAGCCGATGGTTGTTTTAAACTCTCTGCATCCCAAGAATGCACAAACAGTGGGCGACATGTATAATCGGGAGTTGCGCCTGTTTTCTGGCAAAAACAGTGCCTCACCGATCCAAAACCCCTGTCGGACGCAGTGATACGTTGTTAGGTGCAAGCTTCGCCACTTTAAGATGCGCCTAACATGAAGAGGCGTGAAATGGGCGCGGTGTGGGCGTTCTGGGCGGGACGCACCATATTCAAATACTCCGAGGCATGTATAATCGCGGCTCGGCAAAGTGAGGTGCATTGCAGCGCTCGGCAGCTCCGACAGGCAGACCTAGTTGAATGTGGTCTAAATGAGCAGGAGGAGGCGAAGTGAAGCAAGAACGTAATGGAATGGGGAAAAATGTGCTCTAGGTCGACTGCTACAACAGTACACAGCTCTCGGCTCCGTGGGACATGGAATATAAAACATTTTCTGAAAAAGAGCTCAAACCTTCTATAAACATACATAAATAAAAATCACTAACAACGTGTTTGTCGCCGTCACAGACGCAACATCCGGAATTGCGATAGAGAAAATTGCCGGGAAATACAGTAATTCAAATTCTGTAAGCTCTTTTCATTGGTCAGCATAAACCAGCCAATCAGAATAGGAGCGACAGTGATCCATTATAAGCTATGGAGAAGTATTGACCAATCAAATGAAAAGGCGGGACAGTTCAAAATACAGTAAAAAAGGCAGAAAGGAGCTGATTGGTTGACCTCGCGGGGGCTTGGCTATTCCGGCCAATCAGAGCGCGAGCTACTTTGTCCCATTGTAGTCCAATGGAGAGATGGGGGGCACTGAAATATCAGCGCTGTTAGGCATGGAGTATTAGTAAATAAATCGTTTTTATTAGGTGTAAAACATTCTCTGTAAAAGAGCGAAAACCTTCTATAAACATACAGAAATAAAAATCACTAACAAAGCATTTGTCGCCGTCACCGGCGAAACATCAGGTGTAGGGATATTAGAAATTGCCCGGAAATACAGTAATTCAAATTCTGTAAGCGCTTCTCATAAACTGGCATAAACCAGCCAATCACAATAGGAGTGACAGTGAAACCATTAAACCTATGGAGAAGTACTGACCAATCAAAATGAAAAGGCGGGGGACAGTTCAAAAATACAGTAAAAAAAGCAGAAAAGAACTGATTGGTTGAGCTAGCGGGGGCTTGGCTATCCCGGCCAATCAGAGCACGAGCTACTTTGTCCCATTGTAGTCTATGGAGAGATGGGGGCACTGAAATCTCAGCTCCGTAGAGGCATGGAGTATTAGTAAATAAATCGTTTTTATTAAGTGTAAAACATTCTCTGTAAAAGAGCTAAAACCTACTATAAACAGACATCAATAAAATCCCTAACAACGCGTTTGTCGCCGTCACCGGCGCTACATCAGGAATTGCGATATTGTAAATATTGTAAATTGCCAGGAACTACAGTGATTCAAATTCTGTAAGCTCTTCTCATTGGTCGGCAGAAACCAACCAATCAGAATAGGAGCGACAAGGACCTGAATCATGGTGCAATTTTTGTGAGCTGAAGTGAAGTGAAGTTTTTATTGGTACCATTTTGGCATATATGCAACTTATTGATTCATTTTAATTACAATTTTTTGGGGACACAGAAAAAAAATCGCTATCTTGTCGCTGGGAATTTTTCTATCTTCTACGGTAATCAGTGTATGCTATAAATGAAGTTATATTTTAATAGATGGGACTTATGGACTCAGCAACATCGATTATGTGTAACTTTCTTATTTTTTTTATTTATTTTTTTTCGACTAGCAAAAGTGATTTGAACATTTAATATTTTTTTATTATTTTTTATATTTTCCATTTTTTTTTTTTTACCTATACATTAGTCCTCATAGGGTACTTGACCACTTGTACAACATTCTGCAATATGTATGCAATGCAGAAGGGTGTACAAAGATTTCGCTCCTATGACTTCCTGTCTATGGCTAGGAAGACATAGGAACATCAAAATGGCAGCTTTGAAAGCCCCCATTTGGCTTTTGGCGGTCATAACAACCGTGAACTCGGAGGAGGGATGATGCACAACACTGCTGTATCCAACGTGCCGCTTATGGAGTTGGCTCAGGGAGTGAGCCCATTCCATACTCCCTTAGCAGTGCCATGACATACTAAAACGTCATGGTAGGCTAATAGGTTAATCACATTGCCAAAGATTTACTCTGGTTTCCACGTAGGTTACCTTATTAAATAGCAACAGGCAAAAGTAATGCCTCAACACAAACTACATGACCATCAACAGATATTGGCCTTAAATGTAAAGTTGACAAAGCAGGGGACTATATTGTCCTCTAAGATGCATCTTAATAGTATGGAGCAAACACCATACTCCCCTATTCTGTAGGACCTGTGAGCCTTTAGGTGTAACATGATTGTGTTACTATTATTATGCAAATTAAGTTATCCTTGTTGATTATTGTGTACACAGTGGTACCTTGAGATTAGGGTTTAATTCGCTCTGTGACCTTGCTCTTAACTCAAATTGCTCTTATGTCAAAGCAGATTTTCCCATAGAAATGAATTGAAACATCATTAATCTTTTCCACGTTCCCCAAACCACCACTTTTTTTTAAAGTTTATAAAAAAAGATGTACACTGTATAAATATACTGTATGCAGTATAACAAAATAGAATGCAAAGAAATAAACTGGTTTAATTAAGTGTATTCACCTTGAAAGGCATATGAAGATGCTGCCGGAGTCTCACTACAGGGATTGCTGCTTTTTATGTTAAAGATCTTGCAAAAAACAAGTCACTTTGAGATATATGTCCATTACCAGTGTCCTACCTATTTCTAGATATCCCCTTTTGTATGGGCTGTATCAGCTCCTCAGGTCTCTATAGCTACAGACCTGTTCGACTGAGGACAGGAATGAGGTATGATGAATCGATGTAGTGAGATAACCCCTTTAAATTCTCCATTTTTTTCCCTTCACTTAAGGTGGGTTCTCACAATGGTGCTGTAATAGCAGATGGTTTGCAGAGCAGGTTACTTGTTTAAAATTCACAGATGGCTGTAGAGTAGGAGCTTTTGAGCAAGAGCTGCTGCAAGACACGTGTGCTCTCCTTCACTCTTAACTCAAATACTTGCTCTTAACTCAAGAAATGGACCAAGTGACTGCTCTTATCTCAAAACACTCTTAAGTCAAGGTACCACTGTATTTATATGAATTCTATATCTTATGTCTTATTGATAATTATGGAGATCACGTTACAACACTATGAGCACTTGGCACTTTAGGATATGGTTCTGTTCTTATATGGGACATGCATAAAATGTGTTTGAATGAACTGGGAATTTATCCTCTTACTATCTTTTTACTACTATTCATGTGGTGGATTTCTGTGTCCTTTCCTAATCAACACTCGTTACTTTTTTTGATGGGGTTTTTTAAATCTTTTTATATGCTTATGCTGTACTTTATACATTGTTGAAACACAAATGATATATTTTAATAATATGTGTTGTTTCAGTACATTTACATTGTCTCACTACATCGATTCATCTTCTTTCGGTCCTGTTTTCTCAGTTTCAGTTTTGAATTTAAGAGTGTTTACTTTCTCTACTGATTACTTGTCACGGGGGTCGCGGGCGCCGCTGCTCCCCGCGACCGCCCCCCTGCCCGCAGGGGGTCCGGCGCGGGTGCCGCGGCTACCGGCGACCATCCCTCTGCGGTCCGGGCTCCTGCCCCGTTTCACTTACCCGTCCACGCTCCTGTGAACGCTGCTCCTGCCCGTCCCGGCCTCCGCGCGTGCCCGCTGCTTAAGGCACGCGCGCGACAGCTTCTCTGGATTTAAAGGGCCAGCGTCCCGATAATTGGTCTATTGTTGGGCGCTGGTTCTATATAAGGAATACGCCCCCAGCACTTCCTGCCAGTCCGTTGGTGTGTTTTCCATGAGATTAGAGAGTGTTGGAGTTCTGTATTGATTACCCGTGTACCGGTCCGCTTGCTTACGTTCCTGACCTTGCCTGTTTTGCCGCCTGCCCTGATCATCTGCCTGTCCTGACCACGAACCTCTGCCGCTCCCCTGACCTGCTGCCTGTCCTGACTACACCTCTGGATTACGTCTTTGTACCACGCTGTACCCCGGCCGCCATCGCAAGCAGGTCACGTCAGGGGTAGCGACCTGGTAGCCTCACGCCGCAGCAAGTCCGTCCCCCTTTGCGGCAGGCTCTGGTGAATACCGAGGGCTACTTAGACTCTGCTCCCTGGCGTGGCTTAGCTATCATCGCTTGCGGTGGTCCAGCGATTCCACCTCTGCATTACAGTACGGACTGGCCATGGATTCCGCCAGTACCAGAGCCAATGTATTGACCAGCTAGCGGCCATGATGCAGAACCTGGTGGCCCGTCTACCTCCACCTGCCGCCGCCGCCGTACCTGCATCCATTGCTCCGGCATCCATTGCTCAACCTCCTCCGGCTTCTGGACCCGCTCTGCATCTGCCGCTCCCCTCACGCTACGATGGAGACCCCAAGAAATGCCTTTGGTTCATCAGCCAGTGCTCCCTTCACCCAGAGATGTGGGGCATTCTTCCCTACAGGCATGCCAAGTTTGGGCCCTTTATAATCAACCTCTTGTCTGGAGACGCCTTGGCTTGGGCTTTTGCACTATGGGACGGGGGATCCTCTGACAGCTTACCTCCAAACCTTTTCCCCGGGGGTTCCGCCGGGTCTTTGAGGAACCTGGCCGTACTTCTTCGGCCGCTGCAGCACTGCTTTGCTGCGTCAGGCGACACCACGGTCGTCAGTTATTCGGTGCAGTTTCGCACTCTTCGCTTCGGAGCTGGACTGGAATAACGAAGCTTTGGTGGCGACGTTCTGGCAAGGTCTCTCGGGACGAATCAAGGGTGAGCTCGGGCCCCTCGGGATCTACCAGCCGCTTTGGATGACTAATCCACTTAGCCACCCGAGTCGATATTCGGTTCACCGAAAGGCAACAAGAGCTCCGCCTTCAACGGGAGGTCGTCCGTCCACGCCGTTTACCCCACTTGGCTCCCACGTTCCAGCGGCCACCTCTTTCTCCTCCAATGGTCGCCGAGGAAGAACTATGCAGTTGAGAGAGCCCACCTGTCCCCGGAGGAACGGTCACAGCGTCGCCAGAAGCAGCTGTGTTTCATTGTTGCTGTTTTAGGCCCCTTTTATTTGGGGACTGTCCGGTGCGCCCGGGAAACTTCCGCACCTAGGGCCCATAGGAGAGGCGACCCTAGTGTCAGAGCGGCCTCTCCCCTCTGACCCATGCCCGTTTTTAGGTTGGTGTTTCACCGACAGCACCTTTAAAGGGCCCCCGCCTTTATTGAATTCAGGAATCGGCAGGAAACTTCATAAGCTACGAACTTGTGACCAGGTTTCGTCTCCCAGTGATTCCGTTGCAGAAACCTATGTTTGTCTCGTCGGTCAGTGGCGAATGCCTTAAGGACGCTATCCGCTTCCGTACTGCCCCCCTCTCCTTGCAGATTGGGGCTCTTCACAAGGAGACTTTGCAACTTCTCGTCCTGCCTCGATCCTCTTCCGAAATTCTTCTGGGCCTCTCATGGTTGCAGGACCATACCCTGACCTTGGATTGGAGCACAGGTGAAGTCATGCGTTGGGGTTCGCGTGTCTCTCGCATTGCCTGTCGAAGCCACAACCTGCTCCTCAGGTCGCCTCCCTGAAGCCTACCAAGCCTCCACCAGGCCTACCTACGCCATACTGGGACTTTGCTGACATCATTTCGGAAAGACAGGCTGAAACGCTTCCTCCACACCGGCCTTATGATTGTCCCATTGATCGGCAACCTGGCTGTACTCCTCCCCGGGGCCGGGTCTTTCCCCTCTCCATCCCGGAGACTAAGGCTATGTCTGAGTACATCATGGAGAACCACCGTAAAGGCTTCATTCGTAAGTCCTCATCTCCGGCAGGAGCGGCTTCTTTTTCGTGGAGAAAAAAGACGGGTCTCTCCGGCCCTGCATCGACTATCGGGGCTTAAATAAAATTACGATAAAAAAACGCTACCCTCTGCCCATGATCTTCGAACTCTTCGACCGCCTGCGAGGCGCGAAAATCTTTTCCAAGCTGGATCTACGCGGTGCTTATAACTTACTGTATATACTCGAGTATAAGCCGACCCGAGTATAAGCCGAGGTACCTACTTTTGCCACAAAAACGGGAAAGCTTATTGACTCGAGTATAAGCCTAGGGTGGAAAATGCAGCGGCTACCGGTAAATATCAAAAATAAAAATGGATACCAATAAAATTACATAGGCAGTTTTAAAGTCCCCCATAGGCAGATATATGTCCCCCACAGGCAGCTAATAGTCAGATATGTCCCCCACCGGTAGTTATAGGCAGGTATATGTCCCCCACAGGCAGTTATAGGCAGGCATATGTTTAATAGGTGGGTATAGGCAGGTATAGTGGGTATAGCTGATATAGGCTGGTATAGGGTGGGTATAGGCTGGATAGGAAAGGGTATAGGCGTTAGTAAGGTAGGGTATAGGCTGGTAATTTGCTGGGTATAGGCAGGTATAGGCCCGGGTATGGCAGGTAAGGCTGGGTTTTAAGGGAGGTTATAGGCACGGTATAGGCAGTAATAGGCAAAGGGAATAGGCAGGTAATAGGCAGGTATAGTCTAGTATAGGCAGGTATAGGCAGGGATAGCCTGGTAAAGGCTGGTAAAGCGGTATAGTCTGGTATGCAGGTATATTGGTATAGGGAGGTAATAAGCAGTATAGGCTGGTTTAGGCAGGTAAAGGCAGGTATAGGCTGGTATAGGCAGGTATAGCAGGTAATAACAAACAAACAAACACTTACCTAGACTCCCCTCCGCCTCCCCGCCTCCTCGCGGCTCCGGCCTCCCCGCACTCTGTTCTTCTCGGCACAGGCGGGTGATGGTCACAGGCTGCACACGCAGCGTGATGACATACGCTGCCTGTGCCGGAAACTCCGGGCGTCCGCGAGTCTGCTTGCGGCCGTCCGGAGTCCACTGCGGCTCCGGAGGAGTCGCATATAGGGGAAGAGATCGCCGACAGCGACGGGCCACGGCAATGCCCGTCTCTGTCAGCTGTACTCGGCATTCTGTTACATGCGCTCCCCTGAGGAGTTCGCATGTAGCAGAAGTGTCCCTGCCGGCACACGGGCCATTGCAAAGCCCCAGCGCCGACAGTTTACTCGAGTATAAGCCAGGTAGAGTTTTTTTAGCTCATTTTTGGGCTGAAAAACTCGGCTTATACTCGAGTATATATGGTAATCCGCATTCGAGAAGGCGATGAATGGAAAGCGCCGTTTAATACGCGGGATGGCCACTTCGAGTATTTGGTTATGCCATTCGGTCTCTGTAATGCCCCTGCTGTATTTCAGAACTTTGTCAATGAGATCTTTCGGGACCTACTCTACGTCTGTGTGATTGTTTACTTGGACGGTATTCTAATTTTCTCCCCTGATCTCGAGACTCATCGCCACCACGTCCTCAGGCGACTCCGCACCCATCAGCTTTTTGCCAAACCGGAGAAGTGCCTCTTTGAACGCACCAGCTTACCCTTCTTAGGGTACATCGCCTCAGATAAGGGCCTCCGGATGGATCCTTCTAAACTCTCCGCAGTGTTACAGTGGCCACAACCAGTTGGCCTTCGGGCCATTCAGCGTTTTTTAGGATTTGCCAATTATTATAGACAATTTATCCCACACTTCTCTACACTTGTGGCTGCCTTGGTGGCTCTAACTAAGAAAAACGCCAATCCCAAATCCTGACCTCCAGAAGCTCAAGAAGCCTTCAACTGGCTCAAAGCTGTAGTCGCGTCAGCTCCGGTCCTGTCTCGCCCAGACCCTAACCGCCCTTTTATTCTGGAAGTGGATGCTTCTTGTGTCGGTGCCGGCGCTGTCCTCCTGCAGAGATCCTCCTCTGGTAAACTACATACTTGTGTTTTTTTCTCCAAAACGTTCTCTCCTGCCGAGAAGAATTATACCATTGGTGATCACGAATTACTGGCCATAAAGCTGGCTCTAGAAGAATGGCGTCACCTGCTAGAGGGGGCTCGTCACCCTATTGACATCTTCACGGACCACAAGAACCTCCTATATCTTCAGTCGGCTCAATGCCTGAACCCCCGGCAAGCCAGATGGTCACTCTTCTTTGCCCGTTTTGACTTCAGTCTACATTTTTGGCCTGCCGAGAAAAACGTTAGAGCTGACGCTCTATCCCGTTCTTCAGATACGGTGGGTCTTGAGCCTCCTCCCCAGCACATTGTACCCCCAGAACGACTAGTCACGGCTGCCCCCGTGGAACTCCAACACCTACCTCCCGGGAAGACGTATGTGCGTCCTGCCTTGCGGCCTAGAATCCTGAATTGGGGACCTTTCTCGTAAGCTGGGCATCCAGGAGTCCATAGGTCGCTCAACTGGTCTCCCGTATTAACTGGTTGGCCTACCCTCGCTCAAGTTTATCGGGATTTTTTCTGGCCTGCACCTCCTGGCCCGTAATAGGTCCTTGTCCCCCAAACCCGTGGGCCTTCTTCAGCCTCTCCCTGTGCCGGAAAAACCCTGGACCCATGTCGCCATGGACTTTGTTACAGATCTCCCGCCCTCATCTGGAAACACGGTCATCTGGGTAGTGACAGACCGTTTCTCCAAGATGGCTCACTTTATCCTTCTGCCTGGGTTACACTCTGCACCCCAACTGGCCCAACTTTTTTTCAGTCATGTTTTTCATTTGCACGGTCTTCCCTTACACATTGTCTCTGATAGGGGAGTACAGTTCATCGCTAAATTTTGGCGGGCTCTGTGTGGCCAATTGCAGGTTCAGCTGGACTTCTCACTGCATACCACCCTCAAAACTAATGGGCAGGTAGAGAGGGTTAACCAGGTGCTGGGTACCTAACTTGCGGAATTTTGTGTCCGCTCGTCAAGATAACTGGTCTGATCTTCCCCCCGGGGCAGAGTTTTCCTATAACTCTTTAGATTTGGAATCTCCTGGGGCCTCTCCCTTTTTTGTCGTCTTTGGGTTACATCCCCGCCCGCCTTCCCCCTAGCTACCTCGTGTCATGTCCCACCTGGATGCCCCAGTAAGGGACATCAAGGCTCTCTGGCAGCTCACTCGACAGGCCCTGCTACGGGCTTCTGCTTGCACCAAAGTCCAGGCTGACAGGTACCGTAGGCTCCCGCCCCTATTTGAGCCAGGCGATAGGGTTTGGTTGTCCACCAAGTACATCCGCTTCAAGGTGCCCAGTTACAAGCTAGGCCCTAAATCCGTAGGTGCTTTTGTGGTACTTCGGCGACTAAACCCAGTATCCTACAAGCTTCGCTTGCCGCCTACCCTGCGTATCCCGAACGCCTTCCATGTCTCTCTCCTTAAGCCGGTGGTGCTGAGTCGCTTCTCCCGGGGGTCTGTCTCGCCTTCTCCTGTGGCCAACTCAGATAACATCTTTGAGGTCCAGGCGGTGCTGGCGGAGACGACAGTGGGGGGGGAAGCATTTCCCTTTTTCTCTTTGGGACTGGAAGGGGTTCGGGCCGGAAGAGCGTTCCTGGGAACCTGAAGCCAACCTGTCTCCTGACTTCCTCTCTAGGTTCCAAAAAAAGAGGGGGAGACCTAAGGGGGGGGAGGGTCCTGGGTGGGTGCCGCGGGTGCCGGCGACCATCCCTCTGCGGTCCGGGCTCCTGCACCGGTTCACATACCCGTCCACGCTCCTGTGAACGCTGCTCCTGCCCGTCCCGGCCGCCGCGCGTGTGCCCGCTGCTTAAGGCTCGCGTGCGACAGCTTCTCTGGATTTAAAGGGCCAGTGTCCCGATAATTGGTCTATTGTCGGGCACTGGTTCTATTTAAGGAATACGCCCCCAGCATTTCCTGCCAGTCCATGTTTTCCGTGAGATTAGAGAGTGTTGGAGTTCTGTATTGATTACACGTGTACCAGTCCGCTTGCTTACGTTTCCTGACCTTGCCTGTTTTCCGCCTGCCCTGACCATCTGCCTGTCTCTGACACAAACCTCTGCCGCCTGCCCTGACCTTTTTGCCTGTCCCCGACCACGCCTCTGGATTTGTCTTTGTACACGCTGTACCCCCCGCCATCGCAAAGCAAGTCACGTCAGGGTAGCGACCTGAAAAGAATCATGCCGCAGCAGTCCATTCCCGCTTTGCGGCGGGCTCTGGTGAATACCGAGGGCTACTTAGACTCTGCTCCCTGGCATGGCTTAGCTATCATCGCTTGCGGTGGTCCAGCGAATCCACCTCTGCATTACATTACTACTGGCTGACAGTGTCGAGCTGTTGAGGACACCAGGTCTGTAGCCATAGCAAGCACAGCTGGCAGCCTATCAGGAGAGAATGAACAGGTCTGTTGCTATAGCAACCAGTGCTGGCAGCCTATCAGGTGAGCTAGAACAGGTCTGTAGCTATAGCGACCTAAGGAGCTGATGCAGCCCATACAAGAGGGGATATCTAGGAATAGGTAGGACACTGTTAATGGACACATATTACAAAGTGACTTGTTTTTGCAAGATCTTTGACATAAAAAGTAGCAATCCCTGTAGTGAGACGACCCCTTTAAGGGATTCTGATTAATGTACTTATTCTCAATAGGACTGATGTTCCCCTTGTCGGTTATGAATAGATTAGTTTCTGTCTGATGATCTTGCCTTCTGGGTTTGTATGTTGAATAACCTCTTTGTTGGTGATCCTGGTTCTCCATGGGATTTGTAGAAGTCTTTTTCAGCACCACATCTCCAACCCCACAGTTTATACTTCTCTATAGCACTAATAATAATTTCTTTCCAACTGCCAATAAGCTGCAAGATTATATAACTTATATAACAAGGTGGAGTCCAACCTTGTCTGTAAGGGGTATGATACATAGCAATATACATATATGAATAGTCTACATTAGGGGTATACAACCTGTGATCCAAGGGCCACATGCATCCTGCAATGCTATTCTTTGTGGCTCCCAACCATATGGACACAGATCTGCTCACATAGCTGCTCACAAGTAGTCCATGTGCCAGAGAGAAGAGGAGTGTGTGGTCTAATTGAGAACATGAGTCCTTTGACCAATTTCTCACTCTAGGAGTAGATGAGCTTGTAAAGTGGGGATTGATGCATGTGGCTCTCTGCATAGTAGTTTATGATGGTTGTGAGATGCTCATTCTGCAAACCTCATATTGTACATTGGGGAAAGCCACATGAAAGCTTGGTCTGCTCCTCTCTTGGGTGCCAAATGGGGCGAATTGGGACCAGTAGGTGGGAGTTACTGGAACCCACATGTCTCAACAGTGTTGGACTGGGGTGCCTAGGGCTGAAAGGTCTAGTTGATTCTAGGGGCCCACCAGTTGAGTTTTTATGGGCCCACCGGTGGAGTTTATTCTAGTGGCGCACCCTACAGCTTCTGTAAATGACTGTACTTGCCTCCTATACTCTGTCTCTTGCTTTTCGCCTCTCTTTCTCTGCTTTTTAGCGTCTTATGAGAATTAATATGGAATTAAAAAAAAGGTCTACCATGCTCAGGGGCCCACCAGGGGTTTCCCCTATTCCTCTGTGGGCCAGTCTGCTCCCCTATAGAATGCCAAATGGGGGTAATTGGGAGCAGTAGGTGGACGTTAGTGTAACTCACGTCTCAGCCCTGTCAGACTGAGGTGACTAGGGCCGAAAGGTCTAGTTGATTCTAGGGGCCCACCAGTTGAGTTTTTTGGGCCCACCGCTGGAGTTTATTTTAGAGATGCATCCTACAGCTACTGTAAATGTCTGTACATGCCGACTCTGTCTCTTGCTTTTTGCCTCTCTTTCTCTGCTTTTTTGCTTCTTATGAGAATGAATATGAAGTTAAAAAACAAATTTAGGTCTCAGGTGCTCAGGTGCCCATTGGGGGTTTCCCCTATTCCCCTATGGGCCAGTCCGAACCTGTGTCTCAGGCATTCATCGCATAAACCTTTGATATGTCGCCAATGTCTTAGATGGAAATAAAGTTCTATTGTGGCTCTTTGAGTGGCTCAGTTGAACAATGTGGTCCTCTGTCTAAATGGATCTACAAGGTCTACATAGACATTACATTTTTATTATTTTAAGACATGAGCCCATGACCAACCCTGAGTTTGATTCTCTGAAGAAATGTGGCCAAAGTTTGCCTGATTTCTTTCGTTCTGAGAAAATATATAATGGGATTGGCCATATGTGGGACAAAGGAGTAAAGGAACAGAAGGAGGGTATAGACATCTGGCGTAACTGTTATTACAGGAATGACAATAATAATATAGACAAAGACTCGAGGCACATAATACAAGGCCATCACTAGCAGGTGGGTTGTGCAGGTGTAGAAAATTTTCTTCCAATTTTCAGAGCGAGTTGATGTGGAGATCTCCACTATGATCAAGACGTAGGAAAGCAAAATGAGTCCTAAAGGTACCAGGAGCACCACCATAGCAAACACAAAGGACACTTTCAAAATGGAGGTTACATCTGTACATGCCAAATACAAGAACATCGTTTGGGTACAAAATATGGAATTTATCTTGTTGGGGGGTGGGCGACATAAAACAATTTCTGAAGATTGAAAAGAGGCAATTCCATTTATAGACGGGGCTATGAAAATCCAAAAAATGGCACAAGCAATAATAGTTCTCCTATTGGTCATAATCAATGTGTATCTCAGGGGCTGAGAAATAGCAACGTACCGATCCACGGCCATCACCATTAGTAGGTAGGAATCAACAGTTGAAAGGTAATGAACACAAAAAAGTTGGAGAACGCACAGTTTTACAGGAATAGACGAAGCTCCAAACCAGTATTTGGCGATGAGTTTCGGCAATGTAACCGTATCAAATAAAAGATCAGCGGCGGCGAGGTTGGCTATCACCAGATACATGGGTTGATGGAGATACGTGTTTGTGATGACCAAGCATATGACGCTTCCATTGGCGATTAGAGAGATCATGTATATACAAAACAACGCGGTCGACACAAGGTTGTGCATGCTTTCAGGAATCCCTGGAAATCCAACTAAAAAAACTTCTGAAATTATGGTCTGATTCAGCATTTTTTACTTTTCAAAAAGATCTAGAAGAAAACATGCAAAAAATGGAGATGTTCACTATTATATGGTCACACAATACATATTCTGCATGAAAGACTGAAGGACGTGAATAAAATGCTGGCAAATGGATAGAATTGTACAAAACCGTAAGAGCTACCTTGCATTTTGCAACTAATACAAGTTAAATTTGGATGTCAAATTATTTTGCAAGTTCCTGTTGAGTAAAAAAGCTTGAAGACAAATGGACAGACCTACACTCTGGGTTCTGACCCTCATCTGTGACACTCCAAGGTGTTTTGAGGAAACTTAAAGGGGTTGTCTCACTACAAGGATCGCTGTTTTTTATATGTTAAAGATCTTGCAAAAACAAGTCACTTTGCAATATATGTCCATTATCAGTGTCCTATCATTCCTCTTGTATGGGCTGCATCAGTTCCTCAGGTCGCTATAGACCTGTTTAATCTCTCCTGATGGCACACCCTGGTTGCATAGCTAAGACCTGTTTAATCTCCTGATAGGCTGCCAGCACTGGTTGCTATAGCTACAGACCTGTTGATCTCTCTTAGAGGCTGCAGCACTGATCTATAGATACAGACCTGTCGATCTCTCTGAGGGCTGTAGTAGTGCCTATAGTAAGACCTGTTTGATCTCTCATGATAGACTGCCAGTGCTGGTTGCTATAGCTACAGACCTGTTCCATCTCTCCTGATAGGCTGCCAGTGCTGGTTGCTATAGCTACAGACCTGACTTCTACTGCAGCCTACTAGAAGCCAGTAAAGATGCCCGTTAATTCAAATGAAACCAAGAAAACAGGACTGAGGTAAGATGAATCAAAATAGTGAGACAACCCCTTTAAGAACCATCTCAGCCCTTCCTCCTGCTTATTTTACAAAGGGGAATGGCCAGTTATATGCAGGGGAAACTAAGAAAGCCATAATTCCAGCTTCTGTCATAATTCCCTTACGGAGTCTCCTAGCCAGATAATATGAATGTCAAGTTCCTAAGCATAAATTTACCAACTGAGGTATATTAAATACAAATATGACAAATCCATAATCTGGTCCGATTTCCAGTTCCGAGTGCTTAATATTGGAGGAGTGGCTGGGTTCCTTGGTCATCATTTCATAAGTGAGCTATGGAAAACAAGGATTATGGCCAAGATTTGTTTGATGTATAATGTTTTCCATCGCAATATACCATGTGCTCAGCTACCTAAGGGGTCCGAGTAACAGATGGTCTGCCTCCTATTGATCCTTCTCACACTTATCCTCATTAGCACATCTGTGTTAATTGGGATAGCTGCCAAAATGATCTGTTAGAATTGGGCGTGCTAAAAATTACTTCACATTTGTCCAGGGGAACCTAATATGAGTTGAGAATAGTGTTGATCGAACTGTTCTAAAAAAGTTAAGTTCTTGTAGAACTTCTCTAATTTTTAGAACATTTTACTGTTTGTTCAAGAAATGTTCTAGTTCTAGTTCGGCACACCATTTTCAGTTTCATTTTCAGCGGCTTTCTGCCCTTTTGGCGCCATCCAATCACCTTTCTGCACTTTTGGCGGCCATACAATCACCTTTCTGCACTTTTGGCCTCATCCAATCATCTTTCTGCACTTTTGGCGGCCATCCAATCAGTACAGAACACAGAGAAGTGTCTAAAACGTCATCGCTGAGGTGTAGGGCTCTCGTTGGCTGCTAAAATCACATGACCATGTTATATATATTTTACTGTATTGACTTGTGAACGCCATTTTCAGCTGTCTCTCTGTACTGTACAGATTGCTCTTAGTTAGATAGCATTTTACTCTCCACAGACAACAATAGTTAGGGAGTTTGGCATTGCTGGCTGCATCTTTCCCACACCCAGAAGCTGCTATTTGGAAACATTTGCAGGCTCATATAACGTCTAACTGTCATATACATGGATATATATTATACAGAGTGCTTGGATTTGCTAAATCATACTCAGTGCCCAAAAGTTCAGTTTTTGCAGTTTTGGGAGTTCAGTAATTGTATAACACACCGTCTCCAAATCTTATTGGATGGCCACCAAAAGTGCAGAAAGGTGATTGGAAGGTGCAAAAAGTGCAGAAAGGTGATTGGATGGCGCCAAAAGTGCAGAAAGGTGATTGGATGGTGCCAAAAGTGCAGAAAGGTGATTGGATGGGCGCCAAAACTGCAGGAATCAGCTAAAAGTGAAACTAAAACTGGCCTGTCGAATGCGAACTTTACTCCAACGAACCGTAAAATGTTCTGTTTGTTTCGAACTTTTCTCGAACAGTTCGATCAACACTAATAGCCACTGTTAACATACTTTTTTCAATGCAGGTTGTCATCATCTCTTCAAATTGTTCTGTTCTCATATACATGGCTATATATTATACAGAGTGCTTGGATTTGCTAAATCATACTCAGTGCCCAAAAGTTCTGTTTTTTGCAGTTTTGGGGGTTCAGTAATTGTATAACACTGTCTCCAAATCTCCTATGTGTCAAAGGGGCTTTTGGGCCGCCTCAAGATGCAGGGCCCGATAGCAGCTGCTACCGCTGCACTTCCTATAGCTACACCCCTGCTTGCAAGCTGACCTTATTTTTTCAGTTACTCATTGAAAGGAATGAAGTATTTTCAGCATCTCATTTTTTTTCTGTGACTCTTACAGCCAAATTGTCTTCACTAAGTTGTTCCACGTATCCAGTTTACTGTTATGGATGGTAATTCCAGCTTCTCTTCACCTGTATAGGTATAAAAATTAACCAATACATCTTCTCCCATTGACTTTAATGGGGTTCGAACGTCGAGTTCGAACTTTGAACCGAACTCACAAAAAATCAAGGTTCTAATAGAACTAGAACTTTTTACTGTTCGCTCAACACTAGAGAATAAACATAAAAGAGTTAGGACACGTAACACACAATATTTATAAACCGAGTAATCAAACAAATAATAAAAAAAAATTGTCGTCTACACCTACCCCATTTCTGCTATGGCATGGGAAATTCACTTACAGGTCATTTCACAATTGCATCTATGTGGCATGTATGAAGAACAAAGTTTGGAGAATCCAGAAGTTTATTAAAAGTATCAACTTCTTTATGATAATTCCATCAAGCACTCATACATGTGGCAAGCATGAACAAACAGTTCAGACGCGAACGCGTTTCAAGTCCATATGGACTCTTGATCATGACATGCAAACACCTGTCACTAGGGATGAGCGATTATAATAGACAAAGTTGAAATCGGCACGGTTTTTAGGTTGATCGGAAGTTTCCGATCACGAGATAATTTAGGTGAGAATATGCGCATAATCTATTACTATCGCGCCATTTTCGGCGCCTCCTGTCATTTTGGCGCCAGCAAATCAGCTTAGAGCATAGAGCAGGTGAGCTGGGTGTGTGACGTCATGACTGGGATGTGTATGGTTGCGATTGGCTGGAAAAATCACATGACCTCGTTTTGCATAGAACAGCGCTTCCTGTTCAGCATCAGTGTGTCAGTGTCTCTCACTAGAGCAGGACGTGTGTTAGATCTCTCCTCAATACAGCTCACTCAGAGACACATTTTCTCTTTGTTCACACAGACAACTATGCTTTTAGCTGTGAAAATTAGAACAAGGTAGATTAGAGAATTTAGTTCTTAGTTAGTTAGACAGAGACCTTTAAAGAAGCATCTAGCACTGTACAGCCGCAGGGGGGGGGGGGGTGCGGGGGTGAGGGGGCGAACACAGACAGACAGGCAGGCTTTTGAAAGGAGAGTGGATATTGTGCAGCCCAGACCCTGCTTTGAACCTGCATTGAAATGGCTTTTTGTTTACCAGGTTTTGGCCAGCACACCTCGCACCTGAGGTGAAACAGTACATTTTACTTTGTGCAGCCCAGTTTTGTTCAAAGACCCATCTTGTACTTATATTACGATACAGAAATTTGCGAGTAATTGCAGATGTATTTCAAAGGTGCCAAAACCACCTTTTATTACCCGTACACAATTTAATTAGGTGTTTTTCCCTTTGGCGCAGGCCATTTTTGTTCAAAGACCCACCTTGTACTTATATTACAATACAGAAATTTGCTAGTAATTGCAGGTGTATTTCATAGGTGCAAAAACCACTTTTTTTATTATTATTTTTATTATTAAAAATTATTTTTAAATTATTATTTTATTATTATTTATTATTATTATTATTATTATTATTATTATTATTATTTATTTTAGAGCGCCTTTCCTTGTCGGGCGCTGTACATTTAAGGGGAATTAAATACATAACAAATATTGAACAAATACAATGGTGACAAAAATGACTAGTAACTAAAACAGAGAGGAAAGAGGCCCCTGCCCGCGAGGGCTTACAATCTACAAGGAAGAAGGGGAGAGACAGAAGGTGTGGGGCAGACATGCTTGGGGCCGGTGTAGTGGTGGTGGGGTTGTGTGGGTTTGTAGGCTATCCTGAAGAGAGGGGTTTTCGGGTGTTTTTTGAAACTGGGGAAAGTTGGGGAGAGTCTGATGTTTTGGTTAAGGAGTTCCAGAGTGTGGTGAAGCACGGGAGAAGTCTTGGAGACGGTTATGTGAGGAGCTGATGAGAGGGGAGCAGAGGAGAAGGTCTTGTGGGGACGGAGATTGGTGAGGGGAGGTATCTGGAAATTAGGCAGAGATGTATGGAGGGGAGAGGTTATGGAGAGCCTTGGTAGGTCAGGGTTAGTAATTTGAACTGAATTCGTTGGGCAATGGCAGCCAGTGAAGGGGTTGGCAGAGGGGAGAGGCAGAGGAGTTTGCGAGGAGAGAGGTGAATCAGACGGGGAGCAGAGTTAAGGATGGATTGGGGGAGCGAGGGTGCTAACTGGGAGGCCACAGAGAAGGATGTTGCAGTAGTCAAGGGGAGATGACGAGGGCGTGGACTAGCGTTTTAGTAGTGTCAGAGTTGAGGAATGGGCAGATGCTGAAATATTTTTCAGGTGGAGGCCCGGGAGGCAGAGGTGAGGGCTTGGGGTGTGGTTTGAAGGATAAAGAGGAGTCAAAGGTTATCCAAGGCAGCGGACTTGTGGAGCTGGTGAGAGGGTGTGGCCCTTAACAGTGATAGAGAGATTTGGGTGGGGGTGAGTGGGACGGTGGAAAGATGATGAATTCTGTTTTATCTACATTAGTTTAAGCGACGGGAGGAGAAGAAGGAGGAAAAGGATGATAGGCATTTTGGGATCCGGGAGAGAAGGAGTTTTAAAGTCAGGGCCGGGGATATAAAGCTGGGGGTCGTCCGCGAAAAGGTGGTATTAAAGCCATGCGAGGCTATGAGTTTACCCAGACCAAGAGTGTAAATAGAGGAAAGGAGTGGGGCCCCGGACAGACCCTGAGGAAAACCAACAGAGAGCGGTGGGAGGAGGATGTGGGGCAGGGGTGAGAGACACAATTTAAAATTTGTTTTATTTCACTTTGGCGCAGGCCATTTTTTGTTCAAAGACCATTTGTACTTATATTACGATACATAAATTTGCTAGTAATTGCAGATGTATTTCATTGGTGCAAAAACCACCTTTTCTTATCTGTATAACATTTAAATAGCTGTATTGCACTTTGGTTCGCCCCAGTTTTTTTCAAATAGCCACCTATTACTTAAATTTGGATACAGAAATTTTGTAGTTATTGTCGGTGTATTTCAATGGTGCAAAAACCACCGTTTGTTTTCCGTATAAAAAGTGCGGCCCTATTTTTTTTCAAATAGCCACGTTGTACGACAATTCTGATAGAAACATTTTCTAGTAACTGTTCTTGTTTGTCATTGCTGCAAAAAACGTAATTTCTCATCCGTGTAACTTCTGAATAGTTTTATTGCGCTCGGTGAATCTCAGTTTGGTGCAGATAGCGCACTTGTATGATATTTTGTTGAAAACTAACAATTCCTAGTCCAACTGGACAGTTGTAAATCCCTGGAACTGAAGGAAGAACACTGTTGATTTTGTCTTACGGTTCTTCCACCAGACCGCATTTCACAGGTATTCGCTAGAAACAATTCAGTTTCTAATCCTAGTTGGCTGTAGGAAATTAAAGGGGTTTAAGAATAGCTGTGATTTGCCGTCTTTTAATAAGAGACTGTCAAAAACTCTTCCATACTTCTTAAATTTTAAAATTTCTGAACTTTGGGGCGAAATGCATTTGGTAAGCGAGCAAAGAGGGGTGTAGGACATGGAGGTAAAAGGTACAGGGAAAAAGGTGCTTCTTCCCAGTGCTGGCGACAACACGCAAGCCGCGTATCGTCGGTTTCAGGACCCTCAGGCCTTTCAACGCTGGGTCAGGCCCTGTGAATCTCAGTAACGAACAGCGTTGCCAATCTGTTTTTTCATGGTTAAGCAACCTGCATCCAGCAGTCTTTCCTCCTCGTCCTCCCAGTCACGGCCACAAATGTCGTCATCATCATCGTCAGCATCCGTCCACCATGAAGTGAAGGCAGCCCAAATGTCAACACGTGTACCCACCACAGTGGATAATCCATTTTCTGAAGACCTCTTTGATGACAAAATGCCGTTGGGGTCAGAAGGCATTTCAAAAGATCAAGAGGTCAAAGAGGATGATTTTGTCTCCTCTGACGCCCAATCGCTGATGCCATCAGAGGAGGAGAAGGTCCAGGGCTAGTGCAAGGCGGCGCCTCAGCTCTCAGGGTGCATCATCTGAGGCAAGTCAGGGCTGTGTTGAAGCTGTGCCGGAGGAAGCGGAGGATGAGTATTCCTGGG
>JAODAL010040053.1:0-37335 GCA_025379985.1 Phyllomedusa bahiana
TCATCTTTCCTTTGGGGAAAAAGCAAGACGAATATTTGTATTTAGTGGCAACATCTATTGAGGAGGAAAGAAAAAAAAAATCAAATAGAAATCAATTACATTTTTGAAGAGCTATATTTGTTCAAACAGGGAAAAGAAAAAAACCTCACCTGTTTAAGTTGCATCATAGTCAGTGTAAAAAGAGTCACAAACTGTTCTTCATATTGGCTGACACTCACTCCAGCTATTTCCGTTAGACACTTCAATGATACATTTCTGAACATCGGAACATTTAGAAACTGAAAACAAATAAAATGCATCAGCATCTTCCACAGAGCGCTTAACACAAAAACATTTTTATTTTGGTATACAAATCCAGGTACTATACCTTATATATTAATGTGCTAATCAGTTTAGTCTCAAATATGTAACCAAGTGGGATCCAGTTAAGAAATCGAAGAAGTGTTTCCAAAGTTGCATGAACAAGGGGAGCATTTTGTGAATTTTCCTATAGGTAAAATAAAGGAAAAACAGATTCTTAGGAAGTCATCTTTTCTATAAAGTGTCTATCATAGACAAGCTAACCCATTCCTGATGCACATTTTGGCAATAAAATATTATCCCCCCCCCTCCCCTTATTGAAGAGCCAAACTTTTGTAGCTTAAAGAGAACATGTCACATAGGTTATGCCACCATTACTGAGGGTAAGGACAAGCTAGTGTCAGACCTGCTGTTTCCAGCGCTGTACCCCTTATTCTGTAAGATGCAGACGTTTCAGAGTATTAATGGAGTTTTCATTACAAAAAAGCATTTCAGCTTTGTTTCAGTGAGAGCCGGGCTAGTTAGATTACTTTCTTGGTCTGTCCTTTGCCCTCTTCCCCCCCCCCTAGCACACAGGCAGCTCCTTAATTCTTATGAAAGGGGGAGGGGGTTTGCTGCCAGATTTTTCCCTGTGTGTTCCTGCTTGGTCTGTTGCAGGAGGGGCTGATCTATGAGTGTAGAGAGTCGTAAAGCATTGTTTAAATAATGCAGAGCGGGGGGATGAAAGTGTTCCTTATCCCATGCTTAGCTTACAAGTTAAAACTCCCCAGCAACAACAAATCCTGAAAAAACAGACCAAGGGAAAGCTGGGAAAGTGTTATTTTCAGGCTTTTATCAGCGAGATGAAGTATTCAATGGATCTGTTTTTTATATGCGACATTTCCAAGCACTCATGATTATGTAAAAACGGGTCATGCGTCACATTATCTGTGTAGAGAGAGAGGAAGCAGGCACCCAACGGGTTAATCCGGCAGAGCCCTCCCCCCTCCACACAAAAAGCATTCTGTGGGGGGGGGGCCTTGCTTGACGTATTTGGGTGATGGTCTCAGACCTGAAAGCCAGAAAGAAAGGTTCAAAGGTTTGCGCTATAGAATTTTGAGAGCTGTTGCGTATTATAACGGGCTAATCAAAATCAGTAGGACTTTGTAATGAACTTTTATTGCAAAGCTGCTTTTTTTTTTAAATATCTTTTAATTAAAACCCCAATCATTGTGCGAGAAAACCCCCTTTTTTAAATGTTCAAATCTGCGTTTTCACACAGAAAAACATTAGTCAGTTTAATTCTGCCCCCGCCCCCTGAGGGTGCCCTGCCCCCTAACTGATTAAGCTATTACTTTGAATAGGTAGAAACATGTGAATAACTCAGGTGGGCGGAGTGAGTCGGGCTAACACCTGCTCATGAATAAGCTGGACTCTTTTCTGGCAAAACAGGCTGAAACCTGCCAGATTTGAGCATTAAATACTCAAACTCCAGAATCTTAAAGAATAAGGGACACAGCGCTGGAAACAGCAGGTCTGTCACTATCTTGTGCTATGCTCAGCAAGGGGGGCATAGCCTTAAAGAGAACCTGTCACATAGATTATGTTCACACGGCTTATTTCGGGGCGTATTTACTGACGTAATTACGTCCGCAAATACTTCCCGAAATACGTTTCAAATAATGAATTAGATAAGCATTGATTCCAATGTAAAATACGCATCGTCGTTCACACGAGGCGTATTTTCGCAACGTATTTGTGGGCGTAAATACGTCCGTAAATACGATCGTAAAATTAAGTCCCCTGTCACTTATTGAGGCGTATTTCACAACGTAAAAACCCCATAGTAAAGAATGGGGAAAGTATTTACGATGCGAAATACGAGCCACACTTTGTGACACGTATTTGAAACGTATTTCGGGACGTATTTGCGGACGTAAATACGTCCGTAAATATGCCCCGAAATAAGCCGTGTGAACGTAGCCTAACAATTTTAACCACGATCCAGCCATCACTGCAGACCAGAAGAATATGGACTGCAGTTGCACCCAAAAAAAAAACCATACACACCACAGTGGACCTTTAACCTACATCATACAAAGTAAAAAGGTTGTTGCAGCCAAATAGCAGTAAACAAGAGTTCCCTTTATTTTCTGGTTTAATAATTTAAAAATGAAGTTTACCATACGGGAGCACGTGTACACTTACCATAACAAACTGACAAAGTTGAAAAATCTTTGAAAATTCATTGCACATACTGTAGAAGAGAAAAAAAAAAAAGGCTTAGGTCACGTTGCAAAAGCAGTTTCACATTACTTTGTAACTGAACAAAAAGCAAAAGAAGGAAAAAGCAACCACAACACACAAACCAACTTACACAAGGTCCCAAATGTTCTTTTTATTCATCTGTGGTTTGTAAAGCCATTTTGCAAATCAATTAGGCATTAATAGTATTATTCTCAATAACAGACAACCACTATTAATTCCATTAGGAATTACTATTCCTTTATCAAAATTACTGAAGGATAGAAGCTCATTATTTAAAGGGATAGTCCCAATATGAAAAAGTTTCTTCGCCGGCCACTCGTTGCTAGGTGTGATCTGGCTTTGCATTTGAATGAGGGTGGCGCTAGCACCGCCCCACTCATTCACTTCTATGTGAGTTTCGAGTACAGCTGAGCTGCCATAGAAGAAGTGAATGAGGACTCCGCCACCATTTTCCCAAAAAGTCATTGCCCTAGTTATACGTCAGCATGAGCTCAGCTGAACATGCAGGTTTATGAAGTTGGTAACCACCAGTTATTTAATGCATTTAAGCTCCATATGGGTAGGAACACACCGCTGTTTCATTGCGGCCATCGCCCATGCAGCCACAAAATCCCTATAAAATAGCCCAGCCGCCAGCATGAAGGCATGGTTGCAGTTGCATGTGGCCAGCTACTCAAATACTGAGCTATGATGGCTTAAATCTACTTTGCTAAAGCCCAATTCTGTACCAAAAAGATTCCAATCACCTTTTCCACTGTGATACCAGGTGGAATGAATTACAAATCCCTTCCACAACGTAAATTCTTTCACAGTACTGTTTTTGATGCAGGATCAAATTGAGTGTTGTCATGAAAATGGTGTTGATTGAGAAAAAAAAATTATTAAAATGTATATATACCCCAATATAATATCATCTACTTCCTACCTGGCTTGCATAGTGCCAGTGGTCATTTGGATTCACACATGGTCTTCATGACAACACTGCACCTGACAGAAATCAGACCAGGAAAGATTGTCAGAATCTCTCAGGGGTGCAGCCGTGGGCTTTGGAGTGTGTAACATCAAACAATTCGCACCACAGAAGATAAAAACAATCGGTCTTCAAATTGTTAGCATCTATATGCTTCAGGGCATTGTTAGGTTTCATTTACAGAAACATGGCAGAAGAAAATGGTCAACAGATTCATGCTGCCCTTACAACAAGCTGAATGAAAGGCATCAACAAGCTCCCTCATTACAAAGAACAGTGCTTTACTCTGAAACGCTATGGGGCTTCAAAAACAAACTTTAAAAGAGCTGGGACTGTGGAAGAAGTGTGCACTGTGTAGCCATTGGTCTTCTCTTATGTGCGAAAACACAGAGAACTGCCAAATTGGGCCAGGTAGGGAAAGGCTGGAGGAAACAAACAAGCAATTCTTCCCAAGCCAGGCTCTTTAAACCAGCTTGTTCCAACAAGTTTTTTTTTGTTATATGAACAAAATAAATAAAAATTAGCGTAATTGTACGGATCTCTAAAGTCAGTCTAGTATCCATTCCACATCTCAACACCTCTCACTCCTCCAAATTGTGCACACATTAGGTTTGTGCATGTATGCGTTTCTCTCTCTACGCACGGATGTGACCATGAGGTCACAGCTTTACTGCTCCTATCTGTGAAAACAGGGCATTGAAAAAAGTGAGTTCGCTATGCTCTCCTGACCTTTATGTTGTTAGAACATGGTGCATTGCGTATCCAGTTTCCCTGCTACATGTGTATGTGTGCGAAAGACTAGAACACAGGAAAAAAATAAATATATATAATTTATGATACACACAAGTGAGTAATCCTGTAACCTGGCCTTGTACTATTCTGACACTTCTGTGAACTTCACTTTTCAGCAGGCATTTCATTATCACAGGTGGGAAGAATAGAAAACTCAAAATCCACCACTGACCACAGGTGGTGGTGGCAGCTCCCCCCCTCCCTGCACAGGTCAGTAGGCACATCTAGAACACCATATGAGGCAGTGAGTAATCTACTATACATATGTTCTATGGTCCCTAAACCAAAGGCCACATAGTTTAGCGGCTGCATGTTCAGAAGTAGCACAAGTAGCATGAACAATTACATTTATGTACAGAACTCTACAAATCTTTCATGTTTAGCTAGCATTTTAAAACAGTAAAACACCTTGGATTTTCCCCAGTGTGGAAAATCTAATGCAGAATCGGCGTCTAAAATCCAGACAGGGTTTTATATGTGAGCTGTGAAGCGTAGCGGCAGATTGTGACATACTTCTTGATGTACATGTGTCAGCTCTCTGACGCTAATCAAATCAGTCGTCTGCAATAGCACATGCGATTTCCCATTTAAAAGAATGGGACATGGATTCCACATCCAAATCTGATTGCAATCTATGTCAAATTCGACATCCAAATCTGTTGTGTGAACACACACTTAGTTTGGAAATGTAAAAACAGATCTTAAAGGGGATTTTCTCATCACAAGCTTTTGCAGACTTGAGCTGTTTCTGACTGTTACAGCTTCAAATCCAGGGGTGGATATTCCCTCACTAAAGATTGGTGACATCATCATTCTGTGTGAGCAGTGGAAGGGAGAGCTTCTCATGACTGCGGCGCGGTCACCTCCCACCCAGGCTGCAAAAACTCCTCGTAACCAGAACACCTGCATTGCTGTAAGCAGTTCTACATACAGCCTGAACTGATGAAAATTGTGAGGAATGTACTCTGCCCACCTCCCTGTCATCCGGCAGGAGGTAGAGATGAGCAGACTGTATACGGCTGTGTTATATGCCCGGGGGGTGGGGGGATAAGGATGTGAGGGGAGAGTGAATCTAGCAGCTAGAGACTCAGTAATTGCCCAAATCCTTTACATAGGGCTGGGACATGAGCACAGAGAGGAGATCAGACAGTTTTTATTACACAGCCAGCACAGAAAGCTGTTTCACTTTCATTTTACACAGCTCAGAGGGGAATAACTACAGAGCCAATCATAGGACAGGGGGTGTGTCCCAACTAGCTGAATCAAATATCAGCCAGCCAATCACAGAAATGGGGTGTGGCCCGACCTCAGGCTGCAGTTTTAGGACACATAGTTGAGCTTACATCTGCAATACTAAATGATTTAGGTAATGTAAACCAATTGCAAAAGTGCTCATTTTTATTGTCCCCATCATTAGAGGTATGATCTTTGTAACGAGAAAACCCCTTTAATTCTGTTTGCCAATAAACCCAAAATGATCTTTGAAAGGGACATTTACCTGTCTTTTAAGTGTTTGGCCTTCACTTGTGTTATTTGTCCACTGGAGAAGTCAAAAACCTCTTCACTCAAAAGTTTCAAAATGACCATATTGTTCTGACAGAGGCTCTCGCTGGTTTTACTGGCTCCAACAATATCACTAATGAATGTAGGCCAATGTTTAGGCCATTCTTGCTTTAATATCTGAAAAAGATACAACAGCATTTTTTAGATTAACCAGAAAACAATTCAAAGCCTCCCATTCACTATAAAGTCACAACAGAGTTTATAACACTTTAGCACCTCTCACCTGAACAAGTATCATGTTCAACTTTCCAATGTACACATTCTCTTTCTGTAAAAGATAAAAATTGCATTACTAGGATTCTAACATTCACTCATTCAGTAAAGACTGTTTTTTCAACACCAGTTACTTGCCTCAACACATGTCGCATCTGATGAGGTCTTAATTATCAGTCCAACGACATATTTCTTTATGCCTGGAAAGGAAAACTCACAGCATTTTAGTACCCTTTAAAGCTGAACTATAACACCTATCAAACTCAACGCCTGTGGACTGAATGAGTCCCACCACAAAATTTCAAGTGGCCTGTAAGAGATTAGACACAGCAAGCAGGGATGGAACGGCTCTCCATTTCCCCTGGAGGATGTAGTCTGCATTTGGCACAGGTAGCGTGCCAGAACAGTGAGCAGGTGCCATCTTGGATTCAGCGTTCAGGCGTTCACCTCCACGCTGCTCTGTTCAATAAATGGAAGGCGATGACACAGCTCTGACGGCCTTACCCAGGGATCCTAACCAATATCCAAGGAAGAAAATGCAATGCTAAAGAGATGGAATGAGCTATTATAAAATCTCAAAAGGATATTTGGCCTTATTACTGACCACACGGTGCACCATCTCTGGTGTAACAAATAGAACTACTTTGTCAGAAATCCCCCAAAAAACTAAAAAAAAAAACATACTTCCATCTAATGCATGTGTCGTCTCTGGTTATTTAACGATATGTTAAGAGTTACGTTTATACACTCTTACAGTTACAATTGGCCCTTGGAGGACAACCATAAAGCTGGTGTGGCCCTCAGTGAAAAGCAGTCTGACCCCTGTGGTCTAACATGTTGCTTTGATCAGCTACTTGTACATCAAATAAAACAAAATTTTATAAAAAAAAAAACAAAAAAACACCACACCCAAACTTTACCTTCACATTGATTTCGAGGAAGAATTTTCCATCGTGTTTTGATCACGTTTTCCAATATTTGGAGTCCATAGTACTAAAATTGGAGAACAAATTCACGTAAGTAAATCACGGTTATACTTTTAGGTTTTTTTTTTTTTGTTTTTTTTTTTTAAAATCAATCACAAAACACAGACATTCAATTCATTCACTCAAACAGACAACTATAACATAAGTCAGCTACAGGCTCATGAGTTCCCATGCAAATTAAGTTCTTAATGTAAACTATTGCCCCTGCTAGCTGATCACACCAGGAAGACTGAAATCAGCTCTCTGTGGCCAGATGGGCAACAAAGCGGCAATTTAAATATCAGATAAAAATAAAACCCCGTAAGATAGATAACATACAATAAAACAAGTGTTGAGGGAAGGAGAAAAAGTTAGAACAGATTCTACAGTTGCATATAAATCTACTTATTTAACATAATAAGCTGCCCCTGGCGACAGACTTCACTGGTGTGAAACTACAAGCTCAGCAAGGTATCCCACAGATTAACTACCCGACCAGCATGACATATGCACTAACTTTTATTCTCTGTCAAATCAGACTGCAGTGCACCTTTACCTTTCAGGTATTTTCATTACATAAAGGAGTAGAATGATGCGTCAGATTGCTCAAATTAACTTTTTACTTAACATTTCTTACAGAGAGCAAAAAAAAAAAAAAAAATAGTTTGCCTGTGCAAACTTATCACTGTCCTTAGTGGAAAAAAAGTCAAACTATATGAAATGGATGAGGATAGATTTGACATCCGAAGGACATAGAAGTCTGATCGCACATACATGCCAAAATCACGCAAACCACACCTGACCCGAGTTAGACCTATGAGCAGAATAAATGGTTTTAATAAAACAATTTTCCTTTAAAAAGGAGGTCAGACACCAGACCCTTACAAGAAAAGAACCTTAAAGGGGTTTTACAATGAAGGCATTTCATGCCTGGTTTTTCCTGCTTCAGCTTTCAGTGTGTGTAAAAGAGGGCAAGTATGATTTGTTTGAACTGCCTATCCAGTGACTGAGCAGGCTTGACATCACCATGCCTTTCCCCACAGTGTGCTCACTCTAGTCAAAGGTCTGTATATCTAAAAGGGACGCGAGTAGTAACAATGTAGCCGAGTGGTTAGCACTTCTGCCTTTCAACTTAAGGATCCTAGATTGAAATCCCTGCAGGAACTAAACATAAGAAAAAAAAATGCACATACCTGATTGAGGTTTCTTTTTTCCCTTTATTTATCTGCACTGTTTGACTTATTACTAAATGAGTACAGAGGACAGGAGTAGAAAGACAGCACCTGGGGGTTGAACACTCACTCAGCAGTGAGTGTGTGTGATTACTAAGCAGGGAAGAGACACAGTAGCTGTCTGAGAGGAGAGGGGACATCTGATCATGTGCGAGGACTAAAGAGCTCTCGTCACTGGGTCGTATGCCCTAGAGACAAGCTGCACACTATGGATCACTAAGGGGCCGTTCACATGGCACAGGACAAATACCGGCCGGTTTGCCGGCCGGTACTTGTCCTGTTTTGCGACTGTCCCCACGGCCGCGGGGGGGACGGCTTTTCTCCGTGATGAGCGGAGAACAGCCCTCCCATTGAGATGCACATCTTCCGTCCGGAAACCGGACGGAAGATTGTGCATGTTCAATGTTTTGTCGCCGTTCCGCCGGCGACAAAACCGCCGGGCGGAAAACCCGTGCAGTGGGGACTGCTGCACAGGTTTTCCATAGAGCACAATTGTGCTCATTTTCGGCCGGTTTTTCAGGCGCTCTGAAAAACCGCAAACCGGCTGAAAAACCGGCTGAAAACCCGTGCCGTGTGGACATGCCCTAAGGGAGCAGCTAAAACAAAAATGCTACAGTATTTTTAATGATGAAAATGTAATCAATTTTATTTTGTGTTAAACCCCTTTAAATAATTTCCCTTTCTAAATGAAATCTGTGTCAGAAATCAGTCATGTCTAATGTACAAGCCAAGTCATTCTAACTTCCAAATGTGTGCTTTAAAGTGGTGACCCAATCTATGGCTCCAGAAAAAGTATCTAGCAGACACCTGCCTTTTTAGAATACTGACTTGTTATTTTCATACAAAACCTTGGAGGCTTGGTGGAAAAGCACTGAAGGTTGTCTTTCTTTGCATTCCCATAAAACTGTATAAATTCCTATGGAAGGTTCAAAGTCTGAGATTCACTTCTGGGCCACACAACCATACTGTGCGTTTCAGCTACTCCATGCACATCACACGCCTCAATGGCAACAGTGAGAAATCATGTATTTAGCTGCAGGTAAGCAAAATTACTGGCAATACAGTGTACCTAGAAGGAATTTGTAATGAACTACATGGGGAAGACTGAGGGGGACAAATGGAGAGGTCCTTAAAGCAACTTGTTAATTAATCCTATATTGATAACATGAAAAGTGCTGTTCTGTAAATGGCCACTGTTTCGGTTTGTTTCTACCCTTAAAACCAGAAAAGCTCGGTTTCGACTGAGTATTTCAGGCGGATTTTTTCCTGTGGATTCCACCATATTTTGTGAGAAAACGAGTCTCATTCATGGGGTTTTGGATGCGGATGCACGTCCAAAACATTTGGATCTCGTTATGGACACGGATCTGCACGTGAAATACGACAGAAGAACGAATAAGTTCTACGTTTTTTTTAGGTCAATAGGGAAGATTGACTGGTATTTCAAGTCAGAATCCGCATGGATTAATACTCGTCATGTGGACGGAGCCTTAGGCCCGGTTCACACAGCTTATTGCGGGACGGATTTCGCCCCACAATTACGCCGTGTGGACGGGGGCGCCGGCAGCTCGCCAGCCCTATAGACATGCATTATCCACGGCGCGTATCCCGCCGGGATAACGTGCATGTCACATACGCCCAGCGGGGAGGGGAGACGGAATCCATAGTTCTCTGTGAGAACTGTGGATTACCGTAATGACTGGGACGGATGTCAGCCGTATTGGAGCGCAAATACGACGCGCAATACGGCTGAAATCCGTCCCAGAATCAGCCGTGTGAACGAGCCCTTATGGCTTCAGCAAGCTGACACAATGTTTGTGTTTCAGAGTGAGTATAAATGTGTGTCAATGTCACATTGAGAATGCCATCCAGTCAGCAGCTGGCAGAGCAGGGTAAGTTGAGCAGATGGATACATAGTTGTGATAATTAATGACTAAATATGTATTTAAAAAAAAAAAAAAAAATGTACTTGCGCCATGATGGTAGGTCTTTTTACAGCACTCACACTTCAGTAGTATCTGTATTCTGCAGGTTGATACGATTCCGGCAATACCCAGTATGTAGGGCTTTCGTTACGTTTTGGTACAGCAAAAAAACACAAACTAATTTTTAAATTTGTGCTGCAGCGCCATTTTCTGCAACTAATAACCTTTTTTTGTACTTCCACCTTTGGACTTGAGAGGGTTCTTTGTAGGCCGAAGCGTACTTTTTATTGGTACTATTTTGGGATAAATGTGACTGATCACTTTTTATTCATATTTTTAGGGGACGTGAAATGACCAAAAAATGCAAGTTTTGTTTACATAAATTTTAGCACAGGGTAAGCAATGAAATCACTATGAAAACCCCTCTTAAGGCTTTAAAAGGGGTTTTCCTTTTTTTTTTTGTGGAACAGGCAGTTTTCCAATACACATGTATTTAATGTTCTGCTCACTCCCCTTTTTATACTGATGCAGTATATATAATTTTCCCTATTAAATGGGTTGTGCACAAAAAAATAAGAAATCCCACACACCTGATACTTACCTAACTATTGGCTGCCTCTCCAGAAGTCCCTAGAGGTCCGCTCTTCCTTTCATGTTTTCGTCCTGACACTTTTGAGACACTTGTCCTACATTCACTTACAATGGAGCACTAGCTTCTCTGTCAGGACGAGAAACTCCTAGTTAAGAGGAGTGGACCGCCGAGCAGCTCTGGAGCGACAGTGGATAGTCAGTTAAGGCCATGTTCACACGGCTTATTTGGGCGCGGATTGGAGCCGTACTACGCGCCGGATTTGCGCTGCAGTACGGCTTCAATCCGTCCCAGTAACTACGGTAATCCACAGTTCTCATAGAGAACTATGGATTCCGTCTCTCCTCCCCGCTCGGCGAATCCGGCGGGTGGAGAGAAAGTGACATGCACATTATCTACGGCGCGTACACGCCGTAAATAATGACAGTCTATGGGGCCGGCGAGCTGCCGCCCCTCCGCCGGCGTAATTGCGGGGCGAAATCCGTCCCGGCAATTACACCGGCAATAAGCCGCGTGTACCAGGCCTAAGGATCACGTGTTTGTTAAAAAAAAAAATAAATAAAAATGCCCGCGCTGACCCCAATTTATTTATTTTTTAAAAAAGTGCACAACCCATTGACGTTAAAAACAGAGTTACATGACATCCACTGACTAACTGAATGCTGGGGATCATAGGACTGTGGGGAGTCACATAGGTTGTGCCCCCCTTGCTGAGGGCAGCACAAAGTGTCAGACGTGCTGTTCCCAGCGCTGTGCCCCTTATTCTGTAAGAGGCAGCAGTTTTAGAGCAATTACCCCTCAAATATTATTCATGAGTAGGTGTTAGCTCCGCCCACCAAAGGCTAGCTCCGCCCACTGACCGTTTTTAAAAAGTTTTCTACCTATTCAAGTAATGGGTTTATCAGTTAGGTGGGGGTTTTTTTGGCCTCGGGGGGCGGGTTTTGAAAAAAACCTACACCTGAAGGACTCTTCAATGACTTCGGGCTGAAATTGCAATTTAGCAAAAATACAACGAAAACTACAGCATCTTACAAAAAAGGGGACACAGCGCGGGTAACAGCGGGTCGACACACCTTTTTTCTGCCCTCACCAGGGGGGCAAAAACTAGGGTAACAGGTCTCTTTAATGTCACATTTAGTCCTATTGAGTCCATGGATGCATTCATTCTATAGGATGGCTGTGGGTCTACCATTCACAGTCAAACGGGGTTTTTAAATAAAAAAGGTAAGCAAAATGCCAAAACCCCTTTTCTAAAAAAAAGTATTACCCTATTATACCAAGTGATTGAAGAGGCTCTGTCCGTACTCCGACAGATAGACAAAAAGCTAACTGTGTCTTTGAAAGGGACAGGATGACTTCAAAGGTTTATTCACTGTATAAATCAACTAGTAGTAGTAATCCCTCAACCCAGAAAGAAATGCTTCCCATGTATCAACCCACCCTCCCCCACTTTTACTGTTTTAATTTTAGTCCCCTAAATCACTACAGAACTCATCTTACAGAGGAGACAAAAACCCACTTCACTGACAGATTAGGTTGAAGCTGCCACAGAAGACTCTGGAGGAGGAGGGGGGGGGGGGGGGGGGGGGAATGGGCAGAATGTGCAACTAGAACCCTCTCACATACAGACACCCCCATCCAGGACATTAGACAGCAGTAAGGAGAAGTGAAGCTGTGAGGAGATAAAACACTCACTAGACACCCAGCACCATCTGTGTGGCTCTGTCTCTCCTCACCATCTCCATTGACTTCTATGGGCAGCTGTAACCTGAGCTCTCAGCGGAGCTGAACCATCTTCTCTGCCAGACATATTCCCTTAGTGATTAATGATAGTGAGCAGTTCAGAAAGCAGGAGTGAGCAGAAAAGGAAGCTAAGAAGTGAAGCGTTATAATAGAAGCTTATCCTAGTTATGCAATGATTGGCTGACTACATTGAAGCTCTTTACCTCAAGTCTATGGTCTTACATGAAGCCAATTTGAAGCAAAGAAATCACAGGATGTCATATAACTAAACAAAGGTTTCCACTGAACAATCAGATGTTATAAGTGTATGTTCACACTGCGTATTGGGAGGCGTACTGTATGTGCGGCAGTACACCAGGTGTTTAAGAAGTACGCGCTGTCCAGCCTCATTCACTCTCAATAGCAGTGACGTGTAAGTGCCAAGAAGTAACATGTCGATCGTATTGTACGCCGGGGGAGAAGAGACGCAATTCATAGTTTTCTATGAGAGTTATGATTTACCATAATTGCAGCGTGCATTTTGGCTGTATTAAAGCGCAAAACCAGGGCAAAATGCGCACCACAATTACGCCGTGAGAACATAGCCTAAAAGTGGTGAACAAATGATACAGATACAGAGTGCATTAGAAAATGGTACCATTTCATTATAAAACGAAAGCTTTAAAGAAAACCCTTTATAATAAAGTGGAGTGAACACTTTGTAATTTCCTATATTTTACGCAGCTGTAATCAAAATGTATACGGTCAATGGAGGTAAAATGCAACAGCATGAACTTGAAGAGGCTGTCCGCTTTGTACAGCGTGTATACGCAAACACACGCTAGAAAGTGGTTTTCTAACATACATGCATTGAACAAAGAAAAAAATAAATCTGCTCCTATACCTTTTTTCTACTGATCCAATGGGAACCAGTCTAGCACTAAAAAAAAAAAAAAACCTATGGCCTACAGATTAGTACATGGTAATGGCTATCATGGACTAAATTAGTCATGTAACCCCTGGTATATAACAGCAAAGTGACCTCCAGATATGCAACCACAAACTGAGGAGCAGAACTTCTCCAGTATTACTACCTACAGCAGTGTATGTCTGTCTGTCAAGGTCTGAAAACGCTGCTCACTTTTTTTTATGCTATAACTTGAAAAATATAATTAAAAAAAATTGTCGAAATGATGTAGTGTGTCAAGCAAGAAAGGTTATTAATCTACAACAGCAGTGATGCAAGAAAATAAGAGTGAAGTTGCTGGATTAACTATAATAATTATACCACCATTATTCCTATTTAGTTTTCCCACAGATGTCATGTGACCCTGTTGCTAACCAAATTCCACAGGGGTCACATGATGGACACCATGTTTAGTCCAAACCTTTTACCATGGATGCAACACATCGAACTGATTTATGGGCTATTCAATTCTACTACGCAGATAGGGGTAATGAAGGTTTTTCAGAAGCGTTTTAAATACTTTGATTCAAAAATTTTTTACAATATTGTGTACTAGAACTAAAAAATATAAAGCAGACACCCCTCTTAACCTTCCTAGCACCTTCGAATGGACTGATAATAAACAGTCTTTCCAATGTTTAAAGGGTACCTGTCACATAGGTTATGCCCACTTTGCTGAGGACAGCACAAGCTAGTGTCAGACCTGCTGTTCCCAGCACTGTGCCCCTTATTCTGTAAGATGCTGTAGTTTTAGAGCATTTACCCCTCAAATCTTAATCATGAGCAGGTATTAGCCCCACCCACCTGTTTCTACCTATTCAAAGTAATAGATTTATCAGTTGAGGGGGTGTGGCTAGCCTCAGGTGGCCGGGTTTGAAAAAAACCTGACTCTTCGAATGACTCTTCTGGCTGAAAACTGCAGATTTGAGCATAAAATACACGAAAACTACAGCATCTTACAGAATAAGGGGTACAGCGCTGGAAACAGCAGGTCTGTCACTAGCTTGTGCTGCCCTCAGCCAGGGGGGCATAATCTATGTGACAGGTTCTCTTTAAGTCGTCTGTGTTTGCAGCGTGGTCAGTTTTGTATACTATATTTGTCTTTGGAAATCCATAGTTAAATAAAAAAATTAACACATTAGATCTACATATCTGATGCAAAACAGGGTTACAGACAAACCATGCATAGCATAATCCTAAAGTCAGACTCCATTGCTACCTTGTAACTGTAGAGTCTAAGGTTGGTTTTAATGATTTAACAGATTTCTTCTGCCTGTAGAGTCCACCAGTGTTTAAAGGAAATTTCCACCATATCAGACACTTATCGATAAGATATTCCACAAGTGTCTCATAGGGGTGGGTCCTAGCAGTGTGAGCCATATCTATCGTGAGAACAGGCCCCTGAATAGAGGTGGTCACATATGCGTGAAGCCCTTCATTCATTTCAATGGGAGTTCCCAGTACAGCTGAGCACACTTAACATACCCTATTGATAAGTGATATATGTGTGAGGTAGGAAAACTCATTAGTAAAACTCAATATCAAGGATCTGTGCACATGCCAATTTGGATATTAATAAAAATCCTGCTCCACTGGATCACACCCAAGGCATTTTTCCTTACAATGGCACTATCATATTGTAGGCTTTATACGACTGCCATAAAATCTGTCAGTTGTATTTTTTCCATATTATTACATGACATAGTAGCTGTTGAAAAATGCTTTGCTACTTTAGTGTAGTCTCTATTGAGGAGAAAACTCAGGAGCTTTAAAAGATAGAAACAGATGGCCTCACTTATCAAAGCTAACAGCAAGACAGTCTGTTGCCCATAGCAACCATCAGAGCTCAGCTTTCAATTTTCCAGAGCAGTTAAAAACAAATAAAAATTAAAGCTTAGCTCCAATTGGTTGCTATGGGCAACAAAGACAGTCTTACACTTCAGGACAGTTTTGATAAAGGAGGCCCAGCAGCTCCATAGAAGGCCACCATCAGACTCAGCAATACCTGAAAGGTAAATTTTGCAGACTCTGCATTCTAATAGTTTGACCCAGGATAAAAGTTTTGTACTACAAAAGGTTAGTTATTGTACAACAAAGTCGATCAATATAAACTTCAACCAAAGGGATCATATAAGCACTTCACACATGTGCAGACATACCTGCTGTTGGATGCTATTGGGCAATTTAAGATCCTCATACTAAACAGAACTGCATCACACCAACTTAAAAGGCCTAGCTGGTTATTCTGTTTTAGAAAATATTAAATTATCCATTCAAAATAGAATTAAAAATCAATGCTAAACTAAACTAGTAGGAAATACAGTACAAAAGCATCACCAAGGACAATTTAGGTAAAGCCTTAAAAGCGAGTTCCCATCTTGAACCCTCAGTCTGTACTTTGGCGTGTAATTCTGCTTCAATAAACCCAAAGTACGAGCCAAGAATACAGTAATTCATAACTCTCATTGAGAGCTATGAAGACCTGCTCTTTCCTCAGCACACAATACGTGCTTGGGGGGAATGACAGTCCGCGAGAGGGTTCAGAGGGACGCGCTGGGCAGCAAATCTCTGAAGCTGCGGGCATATAGCTGCGGGCACAGTGCGCACTGCTATACGCCCGTACTCAAGACTTTCAAGGGCCCTCTCTCAGGACAGGTGGGAAAAACAGCTATCGCCTCTTGATGACCTATTGATCGTGCGAGAGGAGAATACACTAAATTTATACTATGTATTGGACAGTGTCTCAAAATCCTGTCCTAATTAATTTCATAAAGAATCAAAGCCCAAATCCAACTGCTTATGGCTTCAGGCACCACAGAACCTTACCATTTAGATCTATGGCTGTATAAAGGGAAGGAAACATGAGAGTTGCAGCTCCAACCCTGTATGTATCGTTAATAAAATTTACCTGCACAAATTTTGGGATCAGAAGATTAAAATCACACTTAGGGTATGTTCACACGGTTTGACGTGATTTTGGACTAGGTTTTCGGAGCGTTTCCGCCCCCAAAACCTCGCCTGAAACACGCTTCTTCAGAAGAGGTTTTAGAGGCGTTTCTTGGTGAGGTTTTCACCCATACAAATTAATAGTCAGGACAAAAACTACACCGAAAACCGTGCGAAAAACACGCTTCAAGAATTGACATGACCCTTCTTTTTCAGCGCTTCCAAAGAAGTGTGTAAAAACCTCGTCGTGTGTGAACTACAACGAGGTTTTACATGGGAATCAATGAAATTAACTGGGAGCCTTTTGGACGAGGTTTTGGGCGAGGAAACGCTCTGAAAACCTCGTCCAAATCCACGTCAAAATAAGCCGTGAACATGGCCTTGGAGTTGAATATACACTTCGACGTGGGACATTTTGTTTGCTACTGAACCCATGACAACAGCAAGTATGAACAGATTGTATGAAAATGATCCCTGTGGCAGAGGTTGCTAAATTCTCAATGACATCTATCCACTGCCCCCCTCCCCCCCCCCAAGCCTCCCAAACCCCAACACCCACCCATGAAACAAAACAATTGATGAACAGAATTCAGTTAAAGGGAATGAAAAGGGTAGACCTTGTGGAGGCCTGCCGTCAAAGCCTAGCTGTGTCCGTGGCACAGGAAGACACCCCTTTTCTTCCTATTACAAGCAATCAACATAATCGAACATTATGAATAATATCACCAAGCGTTAACAGCTTAATAAATAAAAAAAAAATAGCATAAAAGCCAAATGTAATAGTGCAGAAAATTTAGCACCAAATCATTTGCAGTTTATGTAAATTGAAGAGTTCTTTACCTGCTGCTTTCTTTGTGTTCCGCTAATCATGTCATTTTTCACAAGACAATTTGAGTATTTTTTATAATGTACTGTTGATAAATCAACTTAAACATTAGTAACGTCTGTCAGTATTTAACAGCAGAAAAAAAACGTCCAGGCAAGCAAATACTGTTAACTACAGTTAGAACTTTGAGGAAGATTAGAGAATGATTTGCCAAAATTAAAAAAAAAAAAAAAAAAAAAAAAAGCCTTGAAATATCATGAATATGAAATATACAATGGGATGCTTATGTGCAGCAAAAACTGCAAAAAACCAGCACACATTGTATATCGTTACAAGATAAACTTATTTTGAAATTCAATAAGCTTACGTATATACACATTTACATTGCAGATACGTGGAAGATTTTAACCTATGTGATTTAGCATTAAATGGTGTAGCACAAAACAACAGTCAGAGACACTCATTTAAAGCATGATATGTTAACTAGATTACCGATCTGTATAAAAGATGTGGTGCTTTTGAGCAACATTTATCAAGAAATGCTTGGTAAAAGTGAAAAACGAGAGTGAAAATAAAAAAAGTTTTTTTTTTTAAAAAGCACTTTGAGTGTAATAAGGTAGCAACAGCGATGGCTAATATATAGATAGGTCTTAACAAAATAAAGCAATATTTCAGGTGGCAAATTATACAACCAAAACCTTTGGGGAACATATCCTGTAGATAAATGATCCAAAACTTATTCTTATTAGCCCTTAAGAGTGGAGGATTGCACATGCATTAGTATATGTGCACATTAGAGATTCAATCCGTTTACACGGACCACACCAAGAAGGGCCATGAGAATCAAGTTGGAACCAGACAATCCCTTTTAGACATTTCCTATTTCATAGAAGACAAATGTAAAACCATACGCTAGATTTAATCGACTTTGTTTTTATACGCTTCCAGTGAACTGCATTCACCGTATCAAAACAGCAAGTAATCTTGACAGATAAAAAGCTGAAGCCAAGCAATCAAGACACCTTCCTCAAAGTTGTTAGAGGAAAGGGGGTAAAAGTGCAAAGCAACAAATGTTGGTTTTTTTGGTTTTAAACTTGTCAACATATTCTTACTTTGGTGTTCATGTTCTGTGAAAACTCAAGAATGGTGTCCACTCTCGTCCAGGCATCTGGATGTTCTTTTAAGTGGGTTAATACTTCCTGTGCCATTCTCTGCTGTATTTAAAGAGATAAGACATACAGGCATGTGTCAATTAAAAATCATACAGATAGTGCTCATACAGTAGATACAAAATTTGGTATCCGTACATTGACAAAATTATTTCCATCTCCTCCCATGACGATACACCTTGCATCTGCTCCATCTGCAGAGAAGGCTGCGCGCGTGCACGACTCTTCATTTACTTTTATGGGAAGTCAGAGTACAGCTTGGCTGAGCGAAGAACCCCACTAAAGTAAAAAGAGCCATATGTGCGGCCACTTCTCTGCCTTCTGCTCTGGCCACAGGGAAAATATAGTGTCACGAGAAGATATGTACATCACTATAAAGGGTTATTCATCTTGGTAAAACGGATGTGCTATCCTAAGGAACAGCTCAAAATGTGAAATAGGCGGGGTCTAACTGGCAACAATCACCTGATTTTAAGGGAACACAACTCTTGCAAGTCTCTTCAATGTTTTCGTGGTCCACAGCTTTGTTCAACTTTAAAATGTTGTACTTATTAGATGATGGAAGGTATTGCAGCGCTATCCCTTTCACTTAAAGGGGTTGTCTCACTACAAGGATTGCTTTCATGTTAAAGATCTTGCAAAAACAAGTCACTTTACAATATATGTCCACTAACAGTGTCCTACCTATTCCTAGATATCCCCTCTTGTATGGTCTGCATCAGCTCCTCAGGTCGCTATAGCTACAGACCTGTTCTATCTATCCTGATAGGCTCCCAGCGCTTGTCACTATAGCAACAGACCTGGTGTCCTCAGCGGCTCACCAATGCAGGCCAGTAGTAGTCACTGAATTCAAAAGTGAAACTGAAAACAGGACTGAGGTAGGATGAATCGATGTAGTGAGACAACCACTTTAAAATGGGAAAGTGCTGCAATTCCTGAAAGTAGTTTGAACAAGGCCAAGACAACACTAAGGGCTCGTTCACACGGCTTATTCTGGGACTGATTCCAGCTGTACTGCGCCCGCGTATTTGCGCTGCAGTACGGCTGAAATCCGGCCCAGTCATTACGGTAATCCACAGTTCTCATAGAGAACTATGGATTCCGTCTCCTCTCCCCGCTCGGCATATTCGCCGAGCGGGGAGAAAGTGACATGTCAATTATTTATGGCGTGTACGCACCGTGAATAATGATCGTCTATGGGGCCGGCGAGCTGCCAGCCCCGCTGCACGGCAGCCGGCGTAATTGCGGGGCGAAATCTGTCCCCCCAAAATTATGTCAGCAATAAGCCGTGTGAATTAGCCCTAAAGAGCCTGATCACCAGGTCTGCGGAGAGTTGGACGCCCACTAAAAGCAACGACATCAGCAGAAATCAAAATTACATTACAAGGTCACTGCTCAGCTACCTGGACAACAAACATAGCCTACGTTCAGACAAGCCCGAGAAAGCTTTCTCAAAGGACAGGATCCAATCTGGGTCTCAGGTCAGCCTCGTCCAATTTATAATTCTACAGTGCTAATCCAAAATCTTCTAAGGGCATGTACACACGACAAAATTATGTTGAAATACGGCAGAAGTACAGAAATTCATAGGTCTCAATCCTGCCATCTTCCCCAATGCGTATTGCGTGCTGGGAAAGTGGAAGTCTATGGAAGCCAGCACATACTTCTAAACCACCTGACGTATAGTGGCAAGCACAGGTACGCGCCGCTATATGCCACGTGAACTCACCCCAAGAGGCAGATTCCACTTTACAAACTCAATTATATTATTTTTTATTGGTTACTTCTAGAGTATAGAAAGCAGTAACGGCCACACAATACACACCCAATTGCAGGACTGAATAAAGTTATAAAACAGTTATCAGAGCCACGCATGCATGTCCATTATATGAGCAAAAGATATTGGGAAATTGTATAACTCAAGTTTACAGTGTATAATCATGTTTGCGATCTATCTATACACACAAAATATCTATCAACAAAAATAGACACTACTTGGGGCAATGGCTTTGCTTTTTACATGCAAGGAGATGATGGCACCCTTTGGGTAATCCTAATCCCCTACCCGGCTATGAGCACAGTGAGGTATCATCTCAGTAACATTTATTAAACATCTTTGGGCCAGGTGATGAATGTATTATTGTTGGGTGTCTGGCACAGCCATCACAGAAAGGGAGGAGGCTGTTGCCCTTGGCCTGAATGGTGCAGTACTGCACTATTCAATGTTTGAGACTGAGGAAATTAGGCAAGTGCTGGACTACCATTTTCATCAGTCCCATAGTGAGAGAATGGAGTTATCGTCTACAGATGAAACCACTGCTCCATTCAAATGAGAGATTTAAGATCCTCATAATCCTTGCAGACCCCAGTAGTTGGCGGCTTATCAGCCTTGCACTTATCCTGTGAATAGGTGACAAAATGACATTGGTGGGACCAAACCTTTAATCTGGCATTTTAGGATCCTTGTTGCAAAATTATCCATTTCAGATGCCTAATTGAAGATGTGACCGGTATAGATTCCATGGCTATAATACACTACAGCCCAACCGTACAGCAAATAAGAAATGAATAAATGTAAAGAAGCTTCTAGTTACCTGTGCACCTTCTCCATGGTATAAGCAATTCACCACATTATCCAAGAGGTTGATGTCCAGCTTCTGGCTGAAATCCAGCAGCTGTCGAGCTGCATGGTCTGCTAACATTGTCATAATTGCTGGCATAGATCACTGCAATACAACATATCACATGTTAAATCAGAAATATATGAAAGAAAAAAAAACACAATAGAGGGGCGTTATAACACACAGGCTTTACATGGAAGAGTAGTGACTACTTAATCATGAGAACTCAAACTGGCAATGTCTGCCTCTGGGCTGTATGATTTCTTTACCTGATAATCAGGTAACCATACTGCTCAGAGGGGCTGAAAATTCCTCATCTGTCGATTACCTGATCTTGCATCTTCTCTAGTAACCACCATGCATGCCGCCAAAACTGGTACATGAAAAAACTGAAGTAATCACCAAAAGGTTGACTTTCTAGACCTGGCCATATCTAAACATTGAAGAAGCCAGTCAATTTTACAGCAAAATGGTTTGCTTGCTCCTACACCGAGATGTCCGTGTATCACAGACATTACAGGCCTGAAAGTTAACAATTTTGTGCGCTTTTGGCACCTCAGTTTTTTGTAAAGGAGAACCTCTGCATTATTCAACTTGAATGAGAAAAAAAATATTTATAACATTGCCTTCTACTTCAGTACACCACGCTGTTCAGTACACAACAGTGCGACCACCCATTGCCAAGGCAATAGCAAAACAGAGGGGTCATACAGTGCAGATAAAACCGCATACAAGTGCGCAGATAAAATAACGCTACAAACCACTCAGTGCTTACACCAACAACCTTGTATCTGCTTTATGTATTCCAAGGCTTAATTAAAATTCTAGATGACTAATACTACAGCGCTGCACAACCACAGCAGACCCACGGGCTTCCATACAACCCCGCTACAGAGGAAAACAACAGCAAGCACTGATAACTTCCCAGCAGACGACAAAGGGTCAGGCTGAGGCTCATCATATATAGTGCCTTACAGATAAATTGGGTTTATGCACTAGGAGCTCTTTTACCACATGTGCCGAATGGAATGGCGATTTTCCTGCAGCTTCTCTTTAAAGTGAATGTGTCATCAAAAAATGACTTCTTGTTTAACTCACATTTTTATGTAAAACACATTTTTAGGAATTTTTGGTTATATTTTTTTTTTAATTTTCCATATCCCTTTCAGTATTCTTTTTTAATAATTCTTAAGTCCTGCAGTTTTCACTTTGGCCACTAAGCCTGATAATCGTCTGACACTTCCTGTTCTGTAGAGAGAGATTTCAGTGTCTGCTCATTATCAGCAAAAGCAGGGTCAAACTGAAAGGAGACACCATTGTGTACAGATAACACAGAATCCACTAGTCACAAGAAGAGATGTCACAGCTCCCCTCTCCCCTCCCTTCACAGTGAAAACTCTCCTATAGAAGTCTATGAGACAGAATCTGTCTTAAGAATCCTATGGGCATGAAGCTGCTGTAAAGTATCTCTCTGACTGCTGTTAAAGCAGTGCAAGCAAGAATGTCTTCCCCACAATCATACAGTCATATGAAAAAGTTTGGGCACCCCTATTAATCTTAATCATTTTTAGTTCTAAATATTTGGGTGTTTGCAACAGCCATTTCAATTTGATATATCTAATAACTGATGGACACAGTAAAATTTCTGGATTGAAATGAGGTTTATTGTACTAACACAAAAAGTGCAATATTAGTGATTAGATATATCACATTGAAATGGCTGTTGCAAACACCGCAATATTTAGAACTAAAAATGATTTAGATTAATAGGGGTGCCCAAACTTTTTCATATGACTGTATATAGACGGTCGAATAGCGAAATCTACAATCAGGAAAGAAAAACGACAGAGGAAAAGCATATGGATCAGGGGCTTGATTTAATAAGTTAAAAAAAAAAAAAAAATTGGTGACATATTCCCTTTAAAACGAAGTGCTTAGAGGGGTGTTCTAGGACGTACAAAAGCTTGTTGTTCCACTGGAGTACGATTAGAAATAGAAAAAAGGAAGCATACTCACGTGACGTTGTGGCCGGTGATTGGCTACATATAGCATGTGCAGCCGGGATGTACGGGCCGACCACCGGCACTGAACTTTTTTTTTCTATTTCTAATTATATCCCAGCGAATCAACGAGCTTTTTGAAGTCCCGACAACCCCTTTAATCAGAGAACCATTCAAAGCGGCTGTACACCTTTGCTAACAGAAGTAGGATCTTCCCGCATTGGTGGTTTAGCTCAAAGTTCCGAGTTTACTCTAGCGATTTGCCTTCCCAGATGTAACTAAACCTCGACTTACACTTCTGACATTCATGTAGCTTTTCCAAAGGGGTTGGTGCAGGCAAAACTGCATTCTAGATTCTCTACGGCACAATCAGTACAACCCCTTCCCAAAAGTCCTGTGATGTCAGAAGTGTTAGGCCAGGTTCACATGCGAGTTGAATGTTCTGTTACATATTGCATAAAAAAAGGAAAAAAGAAGAAACAACTCAACATATAATAGACCCTATGATGGAAACCTGTCAGACCCATTGGAGCAAATGTGATTTACTGGGCGGCGTTGGTGTCCGCCACGTGATGTATCCGATCCCACCTCAGGGATAGAAGCTCCGAATGGACCCCCTGAAGTAGATCGAAGTGATAAAACCTTCTTTCTTATTAATCTGATCTGTTTTTATTTCCCACTCAGATTTTTTTATTCCGTTTTCTGTATAGGATTATGGGTACAGCTATCTTGCCGGAGAAGCCTTTAGCAGCATTTAGATATATGCTTTACAGCAGCTATACTTACATTGTGAATCCTGTGTTATCTAAACACACTGGTATCACCTTATATGACAATCCTGCCTGTGATAATAAGGAGACTGCGGAAACACGAGCTCTACAAAACAGAAATTAGGCTTAGCAATCGCAGTGAAAGCTGAAGGGTTGAAGGAAAAATAAATGTGACATGGTTTTACTTTTTCAATCACCAAAAAATTATTAGATGTTTTTACAAAAAAAACCCCCACGATTTTAACAAGTGGGTGTTCCCTTCAACCGATACGCTGCTGCAAGGATGCTTAACCCCTTAGACCTTCATGACCAGCTAGGTTTTTTTTAGTTTTTGCCTCTGTGCACTTTTATTTTTTCAATGGTAAAGTTGTGGGAAAAATTGTATTTTTGGCGGACTTGCAGTCTACAACAGTAAAACAGACCTGCCTGGTGTGTTCCGTGGTCTTCATGATGCTCTCTGCGCTTTAAACAGAACCCTGAGACTCTCACAGAGCAGGTGCATTTATACAGAGACTTGATTACACACAGGTGGATTAGGCTATGTTCACACGGCTTAATTGCGGGACGTAATTACGCACCGCAATTACGCCGTGTGGACGGGGGCGGGGCGGGAGAGTAAGCAGGGGCCGGCACGTCGCCGGCCCATAGACTATCACTGCTAGCGGCCCGTATACGCCGCTAGAAAGTGACATGTCAATTATCTCCCCGCCCGGCGAATCCGCCGGGCGGGGAGAGGAGACTAATCCATTAGTTCTCTTGAGAACTGTGAATTACCGTAATGAATGGGCCGTTTTCGGCCGTAATTGGCGCATTTCGCGCGTAATTACGGACCGAAATACGGCCATTATAAGCCGTGTGAACATGCCTTTATATTTATCATCAGTCATTTAGGACAACATTGATCATTCAGAGATCCTCACTGAGTGAGTTTTGCTGCACTGAAAGTACAGGGGCCGAATAATATTGCACGCCCCACTTTTCAGTTTTTGTTTTTTTTTTACAAGTTTAAAATGTCCAATAAATTTTGTTCCACTTCACAATTGTGTCCCACTTGTTGTTGATTCCTCACAAAAAATTAAAATTTTATCTCTATGTTTGAAGCCTGAAATGTGGCAAAAGGTTTAAAAGTTCAAGGGGGCCGAATATTTTCACAAGACACTGTAGTTTGAGTTTACATATAAATTACTGTGGAATTATTTTTTGCGGAATGAACAAAGTGTTTCTGCATTTTTTTTTTTTCATTTTTCGGTTTACACCATTTATATTTCCCACTAAATGACCTTTTACATTTATTGCACAGGTTATGGTCATCTGGATACCTAATATATAATATGAGTTTTTTTTGTGTAAAGAAACATATTAAAAATTTTATTTTTTCTACACTTATGTTGTTTTACCTTCAGTGGGCGGTTGTTAAGGGGTTAAAATGGGTATCGAGTAAAACCTCTCTGTAGTGGAGAAATCCAGGAACCAGGTAGGACATTTCCTGCTGCTTCTAAATGTTTCCAATTTTTTCAGCCACAACTAACACTATATCTAAAGAGGAGACTAACCCTTTCATAACCAATTATTCCGGCTCCATTTTTCACTCAAATTTGTAGGCAGGCGCCCATGTAACTTTTTTGTTTCGTTAACGGTCATATCTCAACTAATCCCATTTAGTAATAGGTGAACAGGACCATAGCAGAACCGATTCGCACCTACAAGATAGAAACAATTTGGCAACCAAGATGGTGTTACATTTCAGCCACATAAACAGCTCTGCTTACAAAAGATTATATATAGCCCTAGGATCTCCATAATAACAGCTTGTGCAGTCGCCCCAGAACCTGTTAATATATTTAAGACCTGCCATGACTGGAATTAGCTCGTCCGTTAAAGATACCGGACCCATTAATCTAGAAGTGCAAAGAAAAACTGCAGTGTTGTCGACTGCAACAGGATCCTTTCGCCGACAGGGATTTTGCAGGGAAAGGTAAATGCTTTGGACACACAAAGTAAAACCTTCATAAAAGAAGAATGACGTCCCTGTACCCATGCATTTTCTGACACGGAGGACACCACTTCAGTCACCGGCACTTCTACAATTTAGCATCAAGACCGAACATTTTCAACAAAATACATGAATAGTTTTAACCCCTTTATGACTCTGATTTCAGCAACAGGTTATGTTTTTCCTCCCTCCCCAAGACCAATAACTAATTTCTCAAGCTATATAGCTGCTTGTATTTGATTTTAATGCTATCATCTATTGGGAAATAAAAAAATAACCTTTGTGGGTGGAATGAGAAAAAAACCAATGCTATTTACTGGACAGTACAAAAGGAAAAAGTCTGTTTCTGTGATGTTTTACTACTTTATTCCCCCTCTTTTAAAGCTTGCTTTGCATCACAGTGTTCTGAGACTATTTATTTGTCTGTGGATATCCAGGTGTAACAGATGCAGTAAGTTGGCAGAATTGGGGGACCTTAATCAGACATTACTGCTACACGACACCCGGTCGGCACCCCATGATCATGTCACTGGGTGTCAATACCCTCTTCCTGCAGAACGACTTAAATACCATGGTCTAAGTCATTATCCCTGATGTCAGCCACTATCGGTGGGTGCCGGCTATGACTTACAGCCAGCAACCACCATGTATTAAGCAGACCCCGCTCCTAAGCTCACTTCTTAAACCAATTCTGACATGATCATTTAAATGTAGGTCATATTCTTATTTTGCATGATTATATATTACAGGTTTACAGCATAAGTGTGAGCAGATTTCAGGATATGTGGTCTCTAAACTTGCAGAATGCCTTACAGGTCACATACCTGGAGATACAAAGGACTCATTAAAGGGGTTGTCTCACTACAAGGATTGCATTTTATGTTAAAGATCTTGAAAAACAAGTCACTTTGCAATATGTGTTCATTAACAGTGTCCTACTTGAAAAAACTTTGAGATTCTCTGTTCACATAATTTGATCAAAAGATTAACAGTGTCCTAGCTATTCTGAGATATCCCCTCTTGTATGGGCTGCATCAGCTCCTCAGGCCGCTATAGCTACAGACCTGTTTGATCTCTCCTGATAGGCTGCCAGCGCTGGTTGCTATAGCTACAGACCTGGCTTCTACTGCAGCCTAGTAGAAGCCAGTAAACACTCCCCCGAATTCAAAGTTAAACCAAGAAAACAGGACTGAGGTAAGATGAATCGACGTAGTGAGGCAAATCCTTTAACACTTCCAAATATTGCACATGTATTGGTTTTTCCTCCCAACTGAATAAACATGACGAAAACCACTTAAAACGTACAGACCTAATTTTTTTTTTTCAATAATATGCCCCTCTCCCCGATGCCAAAGCAGGTTTTACCATGTATTGATACGGTTCGGGTATGTTCACACGCTGTATTTCGGTGCATAACTGTGCTGCAATACACCTCGAAAATATGGTAATTCATAGCTCTCATTGAAAGCTATGATGACCTGCCGGTTTCACCGACATACAATATACGCCAGGAAAAAGAACTGACAAGTCACTGGGAGAGTTTTAAAAGTACGCGCTAGCCAGCCATTCTTCTGAAGCAGCAGGTGTATAGCACCGAAATACGCTGTGTGAACATATCCTAGGCACATAACACAATGGGGCATATTTACCATTCCTGTAACTTTTAAACTTAGACAGGAGGTCATCGGATGCTCAAAATTTATCAGTCTGATGCATCAAGAGTTGTCTAACTTTTTAGATCACCAATTAGTTTGCACATTTTGCACCACCACCCTACTCTAGAATTTTGGAGTTTGTCATTCTGTTATAGATCAGGACTTGTGGGATAAGGCGCAAAAGTGTCTAACACAAAAGATAAGTGCTCTGCATCAAAACCTAATTTATACTAAAAAATAAAAAAACAGCCACAGGTCTGAGGCAAAAAGCGTGACTAAAGCAGAGTTCAAGACATACAACACCTCCTGTAAGAGCCGTGCCCACGGCACAGGTTTGCAGTCTGTTTTACAGACTGTTTTCAGATTTGAAGACAGTCTGTAAAGTGACTGAAAATCTTTTACATTGAGTTAAATAGAAAATCCGTGCAGCAGTCCCCACTGCACACATTTTCTGCCAGAGTGTCTTTACACCGCCGGCGTCCCTCAAAACTTAGAACATGCTCATTCTTTCGCCAGTTTTCGGGCAGAACATGTGGGTGCGAAGGGGGAGGGCTTGAATCCGCAAACAGCGGACAAAAGCAGTCCTCCTATGTGCCAAAAAAAGAAAATACCAATTGGAAAATCTGACCGGAATTGTGTCTTCGGCGTGCGAATGTTCTCTAACTACAAGTGTTCAGGATGTGCAGACTTCATACATGCACTTTATATCTACAGTTCCATAACTTTACTTATCATCCAGAACTTCTCAGGAAAACCAATACTAATAATTATGTGACTGGTTAACAAAACGACCAAGGGGCGATTATGCAACTGCTCACTTAGGGCAACAGGTATGAAAACTGTCTTGGTCCAAGACTTTCTTTGTTGCCCATAGCAACCAAAGTGCTCCATAAAAAAAATGGAAGGGGGCATGCTGATTGGTTGCTAAGGGAAACAAAAAAAGTCTTCGACCGAGACTGGTTTCATACATGTACCCCCCTAAAATCTTAAGAAATAAAAAGGCTTCTCCCCAAATATAATTCAGGACACATCATCCTTAATTGACAACAGGGAAATAGCATGGACAGAAGTTCAGGGATATTAGAGGCGGAGGTTTCTTCATGAGGTCATTTGTAGCCTCCTTCACACACATGATCTGACTGAAGGTGTCCTGCATCCGAATATTCCACCAAGAAATCAATCCTGGAATGATAAAAGCCAAGCTTCTCACATCTAGCCCTAATAACAGAGCGCCGGGACATGTTTAACGTCAAATATTACTTCCATACAAGTTAGGCCTCGTTCACACGGCTTATTTGGGTGCGGATTGGAGCCGTACTGCGCGCCGGATTTGCGCTGCAGTATGGCTCCAATCCGTCCCTGTCATTACGGTAATCCACAGTTCGCCGTAAATGATGCATTGTCTATGGGGCCGGCGAGCAGCTCCCCTTCCCCTTATTCAAGCCGTAACTGTGGGCGAAATCCGTCCCGCAATTACAGCTGGAATAAGCCGTGTGAACATTGCCTTAAAGGATTACAGTGGTTTTTCCACCACAGAATGCGACATTCATAAGATATTACTTTCTAATAAGGAGAGGTCTCACATCTGTGATGGCTGCAAACCCTTCAGCATTGCTCTGTGTAGGCAGTTTTGGCACATTCCTATCCACCTCACATACGGACATTTCTCGTATCATTACCTTTACTTCGTTGCTTTAGAATCAGAACAGACCAGTTCAAAAACTAAAATCTAACAATATGCGGGCAAAAAGTCATCTAAAACGTGCACATTCTGCATGTTACAATTCACTAGTGAAACCTGCTTTAACGCCTTAAAGGGGTTTTCTCGCTACAAAGATCATGTCTCTAATGATGGGGACAGTGAAAATAAGCACTTTTACAGTTGGTTTGCATTACCTAAATCATTTAGTATAGCAGATATGAGGTAATCTGTGCCTCTATAGCCATTTCTGCAGCAGGTGGATGGGACACGCCCCCTTTTCTGTGATTAGCTGACTGACATCTCATTCAGCCTGTTCGGACACCTCCCCTGTGCTGTAATTGGCTGCCTGCACTCTATGCTTACTCCCCGCTGAGCTGTTGAAATTGAAACAAACTGCCTGAGATGGCTGTCTGTGTATAATAAAGGCTGTCTCAGCTCCTCTCTATGCTCATATCCCAGTGATCGTTCTATGTAAAGGATCTGGACAATTAATGAGTCTCCAGCTGCTAGATTCACTCTCTCCTCTAACACAACATTATACACAGCTCTCACACATATAACACCGCCTTATACAGTCTGTTGTACCTCCTGCCTGATAGCAGAAGGAAGGGAGAGTGGGCGGCGGCCCAGCATGCATTTCTCACATTTGTATCATCAGTTCAGACTATGTATAACTGCTTACACCAATGAAGGTGTTCTGGTTACAAGGAGCCTGTGGAGTCTGGAGCTGACAGCTCTGCAGATTTGAGAACATTGCAGGAGGTCTGCAGAGCTGTGACATCCTCTCTCTTCCACCGCTCACACACAATGATGATGTCAACTCTTCAGTGAGAGGACACATGCCCCCTGGGAGGAGAGACCCACCTACTGAGAGAAGAGACTCCTGGATTTGAAGCTGTAACAGATAGAAACAGCTCAAGTCTGCGAAAGTGTGTACTGATAAAACCCCTTTAAGGTTTAGTGTACGTTTTTATTTCTTTACAAATCAGTATTTGTAAGGGTGAATAAACACGGCGAATAGCGCTGTGTGCTGCTATACACCTGCTGAAGGAAGGTACACACTGGCTAGCGCGTTCTTCCCAAAGCGCTCCAGCCCTGCCCTTATCCACCTCTTCTTTCCCCGGCACGTAAGCACCAGCAAGCAGCGACATGTCACTTTTTCTACGAGTGCTATGATTTCACCGTAACCGCAGGCCGAACTTCGGGCGCACTGCAGCGCAATTACAACATGTGAACATACCCAAAGCAAAAACCAGGAGTGAAGCCTATACAGAAAAAAAGTATAATGGAAAAGCTTTTCGGTTTTGGACAAATTCCTGGTTTTGTCTTACAAAAATCAAAGAATAGCATCCCGTTATATGTAAATAGATGTTTCTGTCTCACACATTTACAGCATATTAATAGGAGCGATAGGTGTGGGTCCCAATTATGAAAACAGGCCCCTGAAACTCTACAATTAGAACAGAGTTAGAACATGGGATCTGGATTAGCCCCAGTGAAACGGACTAATCTGCATGCTATAGTACAAAGGGCAAGAGTCTTCCACACAAAAGACAACATACGCAGCAGAAATCTGCCCCAGATGCAGATTATTATGTATAAGAATCCACTGTGTGAACAGAGCCTTAGGCTAGGTCTACACAGCACGGTATTCTCGGCGGATTTTCAGCAGATTCAGTATTTAGAATTTGATTGTACAAATTGCTGTGTAGACTGTAATGAAAAATCCATGCTGTAGTCTAAACAGCGTGGATTTTTTCCAATTGGTTTTGAAATCTGCTGCATTCTGCCACATATTCCACCGCATTGCTGTCAGATTCCCATACATTCAATGTACGGAGCGGACAGGAAAGCCAAAAACAGACTGCGGTTTTTAGTGCAAATCTGTGACAAAAACCTCTTTCCAGCAATGTTAAAAAAAACCAATTTTTGGACAGAATTAAAACATTGCTGTGCAGACGGGTTACGGGCAGTAAAAACGGGAAACACTAAAACCGTACACTCATTATTAGATTTTTTGTTGTGTATTCCCCAAAGGAAAAATAAACATACCACATAACCCAAAAACCAATATTAAAGGGACTAGGGATATTCACCGGCGTTTTGGGGGTCAGTGGAACAGCGCTTTTGGATGTGTGTTTGCGCCCAACAGATGGACGCAAACAACATCTAACAAGACATAGATTTTTACACTGCTCACAATGTAAAACTCTTATCGGAGTTCACATTAGTGATCACCAGTGCGTGTCTCACTGCGTCTGTCGGATCTGTCTTTCGGACCCATTTCAAGAATTGACATGTCTTTTCTGGTCCAAAGACGGAGCAGGACCTAAATAAACTATGGTGCGATCCTGCAGGGACCCAAAACACGGACCCGAAAACGTACCCAAAAAACCCCCCGGTAAAACAACCCTCATACTTGGAATAGAAAACCATACAAAGAGACAAAAGAACTCCTTGATACCAAACCAGGGTTACTTTTAGCCTTTTTTAATGCCCCATTTGCATTCCATATTTAGTTATCAAGTGGGTGTAGCAGGAGTTTTATTAGGAAAAAAAAAAATTTGGGAGAAAAACTGATCCAAAAGTACGTCCCCCCTCAGAAACAAACAACTTTTTGGGTCAGAATTTTGGTTCACCCCCCTTTCTCAATAAGGAAGGTTCTTACAATAGCAAATTTTGTTAAACTGAGGCAAAAAGATAGTAAAAACAATTTTATTACATTACCTTCTGAACTTTGATTACTATTTCTAAAGATCTGATCTTGGATTGGCTATTTACACTTTCTTTTTTAATACCAATTGGGGTATCCCCCCGTTTGGTTTTGTCTTTGAATGTTTCATTTTCATATAAGGGAAAGGTCAGATTAGACAATTTCTTTTCATTTATTGTTTCTCCATAGGAATGGCTTCTACACATGTCGCGGATATGGGGTTTAGCATGTAAATAGTGTGCGAGCAAAACGGTTTTTCGGTATGGAATAATTTTTTTACTTTTCCCTTGTGGCCCTTAAAGTTTCATCCAAAAAAAATTAAAGGGCTCCTTGTGCCAAGAAAAACGAAAAGGCAAGGTTCATTTTGTTTACTATTAATGAATCACAAAAAACAAGTGCCTGTTGTTGTGTACCCCCCCCAATAGGAGCGGGATCTATGACCGCCTTTCCCCCTGTTGGGGGGGGGGGGGGGGGAGGGGCAAAATGACAAACAGGTATCTCTCCTCTCACGCGGACATATAAATGTTCGCGAGGGAAGGAGAGAACCTAGCACCCATAGATGCTCCACACTTTTTAAAAAAAAATCTCCATCGACAGAGAAATAATTATGGTCAATAATACCTAGGCCCAAAAGAAAAACTCAATCAAATAGATGAAAAAGAATGAAAAAAGGAAAGATGGGGGCCCCAAGGACATCTATGGCCCGATTTGCGGGATGAGGGAATAAAGCGGTAAGTCACACACAGCCAAACCAGTTAGTATCCCCTCAAAATCCCTAAAAATGACCAATCTTTGTATCCCAAAGTCCTGGGAACGAGTTACCAAAAGGGTGTAAGAAAATCCAGCCTAACCTAAACCGTTCCCCCAGGACCCCATGCCTGCCCCAATAGGGCCCCAAGGGAGGGGGGGAATAGGCTTTGTAACTTTGGGGGAATAGTGGAAAATGGGTAGGAAAGGGATTCTACGTTAGTTTTTCCCGCAAGAGCCGGGGAATGACCCCACCAAAATGGATCTTTGATTTCTGAAATTCAAGAGAAGGACCCTATTTAGAGGGGAATAGGTATTGTGTCTCAAGAATCATTTTTTTTAATTTTCGTAAAGGCCCCCCTTCATCAATACCACCGCCCCTCCCTTGTCCGCTGGTCAATTAATAAATCTGTGTTTTGCGGGGTTCATTACAGCTTTTTTTCTTTTTTTAGTAAATTACGTTTTTTGTTGATGGGTGACTTTTTCCGTCTGCAATAAACCCGTTTATCCTATCTTGAAAAAGTCAAGCCCTTTGGGGGTTTGGGTTGAAAAGGAAAAAAAACCTATTTTAATTCAATTTGGGCATGGAGTTGGGTTTAGTGTCACTGGCCCTTTAACGATCTAAGCTAGGTCAGAAAACATTTTTCAGAAAAAAAGACAAAACCCTTGTTTTGAATAGTATGTATTCTTATTATGTATAACTGTATTTCAGCTGAATTAATCGTGAAAGTGGTTCCTAAAGAAGAGTCCTAGCAAAAAGGTGACATCCAGAATATTTGGGACAGGTCAAAGTCTCAGTTGGACAAAATTTAACCTTGGATAGTAAGGAAAAAAATTGTATTTCATAATACAATAGAAAATTTACCCCTGGGTGGTCAGTATCTGTAGTTCCCTATTTTTGTTTTCTTTTTGTCTTGTGCTTTTCCCCCCCCCGGGGATCGTTTTTTAAGTGGCGTTTGTTTAGATTTTTGTTTTTTTTTTTTTTGGGTTCGGTCCCCCAAAAGGATCCCCAAAGGGAAAAAAATTCCGGGGCTTCACAAATTTATTATACTTTCTTAAAACCTTTCCGAATGCCCAAAGTCTGGAAACGAACTTTTGGGGAACCCAAGGGTGAGATTTGCCCATGTGAAAAGGGGGCAAATTCAAAGGGGATTTAGGGAGAAAGGGGAACCCCTTTAAAAAATTTTTTTTAAAGGGCCCAATTGAAACCCCTTTTTTTTTTTTCTTTTTTTTTTTTTTTTTTTTTTCCCCCGGTTTTTCCTTTTTTCCTTTTTTTTTTTTTGGGCAAATTTCTTGCTTTTTATCCCACAAAATTGTCCCCCAAATTTTCTTAAATTTTAAGAAAAATTTGGGGTCATATAGTTTTCTTTGTATAGGGGTAAAGTTTCCCTTGGGGTTGCAGAAAATTTTTTCCCCACTTCTGTTACCCGGGAAATTGAATAGGTCCAAAATTTTCCTTCCCCCATTTGGGCCCCGGTTTTTCAAGAAAAATTCCCCATCATTTTTAAAGGGAACAATAAAATAAAAGGAGGGAGTTTCCTTTTTTTTTTTTTTTAAAAAAGAATTTTGGGTATTTTTTTTTTTTTTTAAAAAATTTTGTTTTTGAAAAAGGGGAATTTTTCCTTTGGGGCCGCAGCCCCCTGGGAAACATACTTTGTTAAATTTATAGGTTTCCAAACGTAGTGGGTCCCCCCCAAACTGGGCATTTCCCTTTGACATTAGCCGCTCAAATTTTTCTCATATAAAATTTTAAAAGACTTTAAACCTCATCTATGAAATTCAAGTTTTTAATTTTCTTGAAAATATGCGAGCAGCTCTCTGTGAAAAAGCCGGAAGGGGCTGTGGTAAAAATCAGAAAGATCTTCTGCCATGTAACAATTAAAAATGGGAAAAACCCCAAATTAAAATTTAAAAAGGGTTAAAACTGTTTACAAAAAAACACAGGATTGAAATTTTTCAAATCTAAAAGAAAAAAAACCAAAAGTGCTGAATATCCAAAAACCCCTGTTTTTCTCGGGAGCACGACCACTATTACGCGGTAAAAAAACAATGAAGGGAAAAAAGTTTTTGGTCAGCTCACCTGGCCCCTAGAATGAGTAGGAAAACCCCCCCGGAACTTGATTTGAAACCTCCTCGTCAGAAAGCCAAATACAAACAAAAAAAAGATCCGGGAAATGCCCCACGCCGGTAAAGGGAAAAAGGGTTCCTATTTTGAAAAAAAATTTAAAAAACACCAAAGAAATCGCATAAAACCCGAGCGTTTGGGACCCAAACCCCTTATTCATGGCATAGATGAAGGAAATGTACCCCGTTTAAAAGGGCCCGGTCCCCGGTCATCGTTCCCCGGGTTTTAAATTTAGGGATACAAAGAGCTTGGTCACTATTTTTAAAGGGGATTTGATTTGGAAATTTCTAACGGTTTTTGGCTGCCCGTTGACTTTAACCCCCCCCCTTTATTTTTTTTTTTTTTCCCCCCAAAAACGCAAAATTTTGGCCATAGATGTTTTTTGGTCCCATTTTTTTTCCCTTTTTTCGGGTTTTTTTTTCACCCTCTTTTGATTGTTTTTTATTTTTTGTGCCTAGAGAAATTATTGACCCCAAAATTTTTTTCCTTTCAAATGGAGTTTTTTTTTGTTAACAAAATGTGGAGCATCTTTTGGGTGCTGGGGTTTCTTCCTCCCCGGGAACTTTAAAAATAGTCCGCGTGGGAGGAGAGATCCCGTTTCCTTCATCTTCCCCCTTTTTTTCCCCCCCACATCAGGGGGTACGGCAGGTACATAGATGCCCTTTGCTCCTGTGGGGGGGGGGTACACAACAGGCACTTAAATTTTGTGATTACATTAATTTGTAACAACAAGAACCCTTTCCTTTACCTTTTCTTGGCACAAAGGGTTTTTATAATTTTTGGATGTAAAATTTAAAAAGGGGGCCCCAAGGGGAAATAGAAATTTTTCCATACCCTAAAAACCCATTGCTTTTGCAACACTATCTTACATGCTAAAAACCCCATCATCCCCGCGAAAATGTGATTTGAAGCCATTCCATATGGGGAAACAATAGAATGAAAAAAAAATTGCCTCCCCCAAACCCAATTTCCCCTTTAATGAAAATGAAACAATTTACAAGACTGAACCAACGTGGAAAACCCCAAATTTGGGTATTAAAAAAAAATTTTCTTTGAAAAGCCAGAGTCCAGAGATCAATCTTTAAAACAATATTTAAAATTTGAGTTTTAAAGGCTAATGAAAAAACATTGTTTTTACTACTACTTTTTTGCCCTCAGTTTAAAAAAAATTTTTCAAAATTTTCCAAAAAACAACCTTTCCCTTAAAAATAAAAAGGGGGTGATTTCCAATATTCGACACAAAATGTTCATTTTCTTTTCTAAAGGGGGCGTAAATTTAGGATCATTTTATCTCCCCAAATCTTTTTTTTCTCCTAATAAAACTCCCCGCTACACCCACTTGGATAAATACTATTTGGAAAAGTACAAAAGTGGGCAAATTTAAAAATTTTTAACATGAACCTTTTGGGGGTATCAAAGGAGTTCTTTCTTTCTCCCAAAAAAACTACCTTTTTAAAATGCAGTCATATTTTTAAATTTTTTAAATTTTCGAAAAAGGGAATCTATTTAATAAAATGTCGGGCATGGGCCCTAAAATATATGTTGGTTTTAAAATCATGTACTCTCAAAAAACGCAAACGAAGACCCTATGTCCGACGCCCCAAAAAAAATCTCAAAATGGTTCTCGTGGGCCCCCAAAACATTCCCTGAGGTCCCTATGGGGGGCACCTTTAGAAACTAATATTTCAAGGGATTGAGTTAAAAGGAAAAAAAAAAAATGTGGGGTGGGGGGTAAGAAAAAAATGTTAGGGGAGGGAACCGGTGGATTCCTTTTTAAATTAGACACATTTCCTAATGGGTTGAAAAAGAAAATGGGTCTTAAATTTTTCCCTTTCTAAAAATAAAATCAAAAATTAATATATACAATTTCCCTTGCATCGCAATGTTTTTTTTTAAAAAAAGCAGGTTTTTTTTTTAAAAAATTGTTTGTTTTTATTAAACCCGATCAATGATGGCATCACATGGGCCGGGTTACCCGGGGGTATTTAAACTGTGTACATTTTACATCTGCTATGCCAAAAATAAGGAGCATCGGGTCCGAAAAGGCGGTTTGATGCATTTTTTTGGATGTTTTAAATTTTTTTTTAATAAAAAAAATTCGGAAACCCTTTTTTACCTACCCGGGGGTGGGCCCTTTGCTGGGTCTTTTTTTTTGTTTTTATACAAAAATGTAATTGTGCTTTTTTTTTTTTTCTCTCTAAAGGGGGCTTTTATTTTACACAGCACAATCCCACATGGATTTTGGTGCAGAATACAAGTCCACATTGCATTATATCGAATGATTTGTAATGCACTTTTCCCGTTGGAAAAACATCGGGACTGGGGCTAAAACCCCGGTTTAAGAAACAGCCAAAAAAATTGAAACCTGCATAGATTTTTTTACCCCCGGGAAAAAGCCCGATTAAATTTTCCTAGAAAACAAAAGCTGTACCCACAAAATACCCAAAGGTCTTAAATTTCCCACAAATGGTTTTGGGGATCCCAGTGGCCCCAATTTAAATTTTTTAAAAAATGTAGAATTTTTTTCCCCCCTTTTCTGTCACATGGGTTTAAAACGCAAACCAAATACTGCAAAACCCCAAA
>JAODAL010040054.1:0-37335 GCA_025379985.1 Phyllomedusa bahiana
CTTTGCACTTTTTTAATCTGTTAAATCATTTTTTAAAGGGGTTTTCCAGTGTAAGAAAATAAATCTAGAATAGAACCAGGGTGTGAATTAAAAAAAAAAAAAAAGTTATACTTTATACATACCTTTCCTCCACCAATACCGCTCTAGAGCTCCCTGGATCTGTTACTCTTCACTTTCATGTTTTTATCTTGATGCACAGGAGAGGTTCATATGCCATTCACTTTTAGTGGGACACAATCCTCTCCTGTGTGTTAAGATGAGAACCTAGATGTGAAGAGGAGTGGGTCTTGGGAAGCTTCAGAGCTGTAGTGGTAGGGACAGGTAGTTAAGTTTAGCTTTAGTTTTTCCCCCACCCTGGCCTCATTTCGAAGATTTTTTTTTTCAGCTTTACAACCCCTTTAAGCCAAGATTAAAACAACAATAATAGTTTTGTCCCATTATATTTTTTTTATTTTTTTTGTATAACTACCTCTCAGCCCTACACCTCCGGGGATATAGGTGTTAATCTATAACCATCTTAAATAACTATGGATAACAAATATGAATTTTAGTTTTTTTCATTATCCTAGACTACCATTCTAGTTTTCATTAATGATCTTTACAGGGGGGAAACAAAGTAAATACGTTCTTTGCAGACAAATACTAAGCTCTGTAAAGTAATCAACACAAAGAGGAAAATATGTTATTAAAAAGGGATCGGGATAAGTTGGGGGCCCTGGGCAGGAAATGCAGATGGGGTTTAACACTGATAAATCAAGGTTATGCACATGGGGAAAGAAAAATCCATTACATGAACTACATGTTAAATGGAAAAACACGGGGTAAAAGTGACATGGAGAAGGACTTGGGAACCTGTGGACAGTAAACTTTAAATTTTAAGCCGTGTCAGGGGGCCCCAGCCCAAACAAATAGGAAACATGGGGGGCATTAAAAGGGGCTGACACATATGAGAAAATTTTTTCCCCCATTATACAAGTCACTGGTTTGACCCACTGGAATTTTTGGGGTACAGTTTTGGCACCCGTGCACAGGAAAACATTTGAGCTTGAAAAGGGACAAAAAACGGGGAACAAAAATAATAAAAGGACTTTGGGGGGAAATAAGACACAGAAAAATTGGCAAGATTAGGGTTATTTAGTTTTTGAAAAAGAAAAGGGTTCGGGGGGGCATAATAAATATTTTAAATACTAAAGGTCAATATAGAGACTCTCCCAAGTTTATTTATACAATGGGGTGTATTAAAAAAGGGGGCACCTTTAGTCTTGAGGAACGAAATTTCTAATAAACATGAAAGGTTCTTTACTGTAAGAGCTGAGACTATGGAATTCTCTGCCCGAGGGAAGGTCATGGTGAATTCAAAAAAAACCCAGTTCAAAAAGGGTTTTGGGGGCTTTTGGGGCGTAATAATTAAAAAAGTTATAGTGACAGGGTTCAGGAGGGGGTAAGATCCAGGGATTTTTCTGATTGCCTTTTTGGGGTCAGGGGAAAGGGAATTTTTCCCTAAAATGAGGGCAATTTGGGTTTTACCTCATTGGGGTTTTTGCCTTCCTCTGGTAACACCTTGCACAACAGGCTGAATAAGGACGACTTGGGCTTTTTTTAGCCTTACAAACTATGAAACTATAGTTACTAACTGCATCCAGAACACCAAATCAACCTATACCTACTGTATGTGTGATGCAGTACACATAGAAAGTTGATAATGTAAGAATAACTAGTTGTGAAGGGAGAAATAAAAGGACTTTTCTAAGTCTGTAGTGGGCACCAGTACAATTGGTGACCCTATATGAAACCTAGAAATGTATCATGGAGCCATAGGCACTTGTGTGTTGTCTCAGTGTTGCACTGCATGCCATAATAAATTTTGGTACAACCCAGTAGTTGTAAAAATCTGTAATATGGTAATGTGCATAATTAGAAAACTGAATCAGCTAGCACTAAAGCAATATTGCCCTATATCACACAGTTTTTGAAACCTTCTACTTTTTTCTAAATGTGTTAATATCAGATTATGTTAAGATAATAAAGTATTGTCTAGAACTTGACACCTAACTACTAACCTAACTAATATTTTTTTGCATATAATTATCTCAGTGGCAGGTCAATATGGCATGTAGAAAAAGCAGACTCATGCCTTTTTAATGTCAAGTTAAATTTTATGATTAGCGTCGCTTTCTGGCTCACTGCCTTAATTTTTTAATCACATCCCATCACTTTGTCATAATGGTCAATTTACCAGAAACCTAGAAATTACCATCTATCCTGTTTGCGATCATGTCATTTTTTGTTTTTCCCTGTCAAAAAGTCAAAATGTGTAAAAAAACTAATTTCCGAAGCTTGTGTATTGTTTCATTTACAAACAACTTGTCATTAGACTTTATGTATTCTAAACTGATGATTAAATAAACACTTACCAGCTAATGTCAAAATTTAAAATCATGCCGCCAGCATGCCCATTTTTATACGTAGGAACAGCAAATAAACCATATTACATATCAATTTTTATATAAAATTCATGTCAGTAGAGAAATCATAATCATAGAGTATTTGGTAGCAGACCTCATACTAATACTGATTTGCAGCTCTCATTTACAGCTTTAGTGAAGTGCATTTCAGCCTCTGTAATAAAAATGTGCAAACACTAATGTCAGTCAGGTAATTGTATGCCACTTAGATTATCACAGAAAAAAGTTGAAAATAAAGTGATTGCAAAATAGACATGTAGTTTTGTTGCTGGAAACCTGAAAGTCTCTTCTATTGGAAGAAGTAAGTCTTTAACAGATTTTCTCAAGAGTGTGAATATATAAAGGTGATTGATATCGATCTAAAAACTGGCACCCTAAGTGTTGGGATCCCCCTTCTGGATTAAAACTACTGTAGGAATAAATAAGAAGTCACATCTCTACCATCTGATGCCAGATTCCATTAAAAAAGCCAGAAAAAGTCCACCATGCTGCACTATTTGTCCAATAAAACAACTGGCACAGTGACAAAAACTTGATGGACTGCCACTGTTGATGATCATCATGTAACTGATATTGCACTGCTGTTATTTTCATAATTCTTCCTTTGACAGACCACAATATCCATAACTTCCAACTTTTTGACATTGCAGAGGGATATGCTTCTAACTTCACCCAAGTACATAATATCACACAAGGACATGGACCCTTACTATGCCCAAACACATAACATCACACTAAGTCACACCCCATCACTGCACCCAAACACACCGAACCATGCCCAGTTTCCTCCAGCAGACCATTGACAACACACCAGAGATATTACGATAAGGATTTATCACTAGGATGTATTCCTTTAACCCCTTCCCATTGCAGCCTATTTTTTTTAACATTTGTTTTTCCCTCAATGCCTTCCCAGAGACATAACTTTTTTTATTTTTTCATCTACATAGACATATGAGGGCTTCAATTTTGCTGGAAAAGTTTTACTTACTAATGATGTCATTCAACGTAACATAGAAAAAAATTCTAAGTGGGGCAAAATGTTGCCATGGTTGCGGGCTGAAGTGTACTTTTTGTTATTTCCAGTTTGGAATACATGCAACTTTTTTGATTAAATTTATTCCAATTTTTAGGGTATTTGAAATTACCTAAAAAACGCAATTTAGCCATTTGCAATTTGTTTTCTTCTACGATGTTCAGAATAAGAGATCATTAATTCTATATTTTAATAGATCAGACTTTTTCAGACGTGGCAATGCCTGATATGTGTAACTTTATCATTTAATTTTTTTATTTGCAAAATAGCGAAGGGGGGTGATTTGAACTTTTAGTTTTTTTTTTTTTTTTTTTTTTTTAAACTTTTAAACATTTTTTTTTTTCTTTAACTTTGAGTCTTCCTAGGGTGCTTCAAGACTATGGGGCGCGATCATTTATACAGCCTAACACACTGTAATACAATGCATTAGGGTGTACAAAGTTGGTGGTTTTACTACTACGTGCATGGCAGCAAGGCTTCAAGCTGCCATGTTAACCAATCGGGAGCATATGATTTGACCGCGGGCACCCCGATCAAAGTGAGGAACCGCTTTCTCATTGATTTAGATGCCATGGCAATCTTTGTCGCTGCATCTAAGAGGTTAAACAGCACGGATGGTGCAGACACCAACCCACACTGTAACCACAGAATGTTAGCTGCAATTAGCAGCTAACACTCGACGGCTATGTAGTGGGACCGTGCTGCCTCTTACTGGCACTTTGACGTACTCATACGCCGGTAAGGGGTTAACGATGTATAATATTTGTAATTTTTTATATCTACATTTTTTCCTTGCATATGTTACTAGTGTGATCACATAGCCTTAATTCTGTGCATATTTCAATAAACTTGATTTTGTTTAACAAAAAGAAGGCTGTATCACTAGTAAGGCTAATGTAGGGACTCACAAGACAATAAAGACCCTTGACTTTGTTTGGGAGCTTGTGCTTATTGGCCAATAGATCAACTTATACCTCATATTTGACATTTTTCCAGTATGTAGTTTTTCCCTGTAATACTGGGGAGCAGAGGGTGTCAGTATTTTGTGCTGGACACTTGAAATATGTTGGAAAGCCCGCTCGATCGAATAAAAGGGCACATTCAATTGGTTGTAAGCCAGCATGGTGTACCACACATAACCGTATAACTGAAACCTTTTATAAGCCTTATCTCTATGCAATTGTAATACTAGCAATCACTCCCTCATGAATAGTAAGTTTGTGAGTGGTTATTTATCAGTACTTTTGCATTTGTGCAATCTCCCCTGTATGGTATTGTGGCTTTTCGGCAGACTGGTGTGAATTGGTTCTTATCCAATGTGTCGTTTTTTACTAGACAGTTGCCCCCTAGTGTCTGAGCAACTGTTCAATAGTGAGCTGCACCTAGTAAATTGATTGCTTTTTATTGCCTTATATTGTCTCCTTCTGGGAATATATCATTATCCAGCCATTGAGCTGTCGGTATGGCATTGTGTGTGTGTGTTTTTAAGGATGTATTTATATAAAATAATATATGTAATATAAATAAATCCATCTGCATAAAATAATTTTATATATATGTTACCTCTAAAAATGGTTATAAATTGCTCACATAATACCACTATATTAGGAGCAAATATCATTGTTACTGACCAAACCAATATACCAAGATCAATATTACCAATGATTCCACTACATCATGACCATATGTTATTACCACTTAATGACTGAATAATGTCATGATACTGTTACTGAATATAAGCCATTATACTACTACCAATATTACCGTATCATATAGTGGCAGATACCAGTTGAAAAGGCTGGATACCTGCTGTGGAGGATGGGGTGTCACCCAACTTTTCTGGATGCTGAATAGGCTATCCAGAAACCAGGAAAGCTGGATAGGCCAAAAGGGGTTTTGGGAAGAAGGTGATAGGGAGGTTCACTTACCTCTCTTGGCGCAGGAGAGTCCATGTGTCATGCTGCAGCTAGACTATATAGTCTAATTGTGAGGGCAGAGTGAGCCCCATGCAGCCAGTAACATCAGGGGAGCTTTTTATGATACTTCCCTGGTGCCAACAGTCCAGAAGAAACAACAAGAATTTCTCACTGAATTTCTCCCTGGGACATACCTCCACCCACCCAAGTCTGCAGGACAGCCCATGGAATCTGAGACTCTCCCACAGGAATTAGGATGGTTGAGTGGTACGCATAAAAGTCAGCAGGGTCTATACGGCACTATTGGTGATTATCATGTAAGTCATCTGGAACTGCCATTATTTTCAAATTTCCACCTATGACAGACCACATTATAATCAATAGGGTCCGTCAGGCACTGGAGGTGATCATCATGTAACAACATTTTAGTTATTTTTGCTTTTCTATTCTTGTGATGAAACAATGCAGATTTGAACCTAATCTAAAGCCTGGCTTACATCTGCTTCAGAGCTTCGCAGAGTCTGTCAATAATTGCAGAAAAGTAGCGCAGTATGATGCATTTTTTTCCTATTATAAGACAGATACCACAATGGAAACCCAAGGAACCCATTGTAGTCAATGGGGTTCTTCAGGCGAAATTGGTGTCTTTTGTGAAACATATCTGGTTCCACCTCTGTGATGGAAGCTCTTAAAGGGGTTTTCTCACTACAATGATTAGCTTTAAACATGTTGGGACAGGTAATCGAAGACTTTTTGCTAAATACATTGGTTTGTTAGTTTTTTGGTCAGCAGTTTATCTCCTCTTAGGGTGACATGCATGAATAGGGTTGTCCCAGATTTCTGTTGTAGCCTTGTTCTATAGATGTATAAACAGTTATATGCCAAATGTTGTTGCATTCTGCACAAGGCAAGACACACAATGCGACAATTATACAGGGGAATGTCATGCAAGATTCGTACAAATTAAACATATTTATGAATGTGTCATGCCAAATCTTGGCGCAAAAATGTCATTACAATCCAGACCAATTTGAAAATTGTGTGATTGAGAGCAAAGTTATCCTAGATGACTAAATATAAATTATTTCCCTGATAACACCACAAAAGTAATAACAACAAACTCATGTTAATTATAAAATAAAAAAATTTAAAAATTATCTAAAAATTTATTATAAAATTAAATAAAAAAAATTAATATAAAAAATAAACTATCCAATAAATTTATAACATTAAAAAAAAATATAAAATTTGATATAAAATAAATAAATTTTTTAAATCTTAAAATGGCACAAAAAATCCGGGATTCCCCTTAACAAATTACAAAAAAAAAATTTTAATGGGGCTTTAAATTTTCCCCAAACTTTAATTAAATTTTTTTGCAAAAACCCGTGCTTTTTTAACAAGACGGCAAACAAATTGAGGAAATTACTCCCCCATGTTTTGGGGAAAACTTATCTTTTAAAAAATAGCCCTTGCCCCAATTTCCCGCTGCATCTTCTTTCAAAACCCCTCCCGCGGAAAGGCGGGGAAAAAACCCACTATTTATCCCTTCCCTTGGGGGGGCGTGGAGGGGGGTGCATGGGAAAGGGACTTCGGTTCGGGAAAAAATTTCACTAAGTCTTCCTTTTCCCAAAAAATTTGGTTTTTCCCAAGGGGTTTTAAAGCACACCCAAAATTTTTTAGGTGTTGGTAGGATAGGGGTCTCAAAACAAACAATGGCAGACTTGGTGGGCCCTCCAATCCAAAAGGGTTTATAACTTTTTTTTTAAAGCCTGTAAAAAATTTTGTTTTTTTAAAAATCGCACCAAAAAAATTTTTTTCCCTTTTTTAAACAAGTCCCCGATTTAAATTTTATTGATGTAACAAGGAGATTTGGTGATGCAGAGTGGGACAAAACAATTCTTACTAAACTCACACATCCTCCTGAGGCACAAGGACACATCTCGAGATTCTACTTATACCTAGAGATGGGCGAATTTGGGTTTCCCAAAACAAAGGGGAATTTTCATTTGGGAATTTTCCCGGAAAAAACTTTGGGTTTTCTGAACAATCAAATTTTGGGAAAACTTCGGGTGAACGAATTTGGCTTTTGATTGAAAAAATTTTGGCTGCGACCCAATGGCGTTACAGGGGGAAAAGAACTCTGGGAGGAAAAAGGGGAAAATCAAGCCTCCCATGACATTGTGCAGAGATAAACCAAATAAAGAGCCCCGGCGGGATTCTGTGACGCCCCCCCCGCACTAAAAATAATCTCTGCCCCTAAACCCCCTCTCACTTTTAACTGAAAAGGGGAAGGGGGGCCCCGGGGGCTGCTTTTAATAGCTCTTACTGGACCTGTTTTTTATACAGCGAATTTTGGGGGTGTCCCAGCTTGTCTCAGAGACTCTTCCTTACGTTCTATTTCTGATTTTGTGGGGAAATTGGATCTGAAGTTCAGTGTGCGCCAAAGTGCACTCCCTAAATTTTTTAATCTATCTGCTCACAGCACATTGAAATAAAAAGGGGGGAACTAACCCTGTTCCTGTTGTATTCATTTAAAGAAACAGCTTTTTTTACAATAAAAAATACCACTTCATTTTTGGGGGCCTGCTAAAATTTATTTTGCGCAATTTACACCCCGGGGGTTTTAAATTTAAACCTTTGTTCTGCTGCGTTGTGACAAAAAATAAACCATTTTTTTCCCCCCCCCAAAAAAAAACTTTTTTTCCTGGGGGCAAAATTTCCAAGCAAAGGGTTTAATTACAATTTTTTCTCTTTTTGTGTAGCAAAAAAACACGCCATTGTAACACCTACAAAGCTAGTGATTTTGGGGTTTTCCAAAAATTGTTTTGCGAAATTTTACATCCAGGGGGAAATTAAGCGTTTTTTTTTGCGCTTGGGACTAAAAAAAACCGTCTTCACAGCCAAAAAAAAATTTTTTTCAAAAAGCAAAAATTCACAAGCGAAGGTTAATTGCAATTTTTTCCTTTGGTTGGGGGGGGGGGTGTAGCGAAAAAAACCCTGCCATTGTAACACGCTAAAAAGCGGGTTATTTTTGTTTTTTGCCAATTTTTTGGTGAAATTTTACATCCGGGGGGTTAATTAAGCTTTTGTTTTGCTGCTGGGGCCCAGGGGGTCCCCGGCCCCCGCTCCCCCCCCACGACCATCCCCCCCTCGGGGGGGGGCCCCGGCGCGGGGGCCCCAAACCAAACCATCTCACCCCTCCCCCTTGGGCCCCCGGCCTCTCTTCCCCGGGGCCCCCGGCCCCGGGGTGAACCCGCCCTGCCTGTCCCGGCCGCCCTTTGCGCGGGCCCCCGGGCTTATGGCGCGCGCGGGGCCGGTTTCCCTCTAATTTAAAAGGGGCCGGGTTCCCGATAATTGGTCATTATCGGGCGCTGGTTCTTTTTAAAGGTATCTGCCCCCAGTATTTTCCCTGCCAGTCTTTTGGTTGTGCTTCCCCTAGTGTCTGGAGTACGCTTTTCCTCCTGATTCCCCCATGAAACCAGCCCCGTTCCCCCCCCCAAACCTTTTTCCCTGCCCCTTGCCTTTGCCCCCTGCCCGACCGCCCACCCTGCCTCTGACCACGAACCTCTGCTCCCCTTGCCCGGGGACCCTTTTTCCTGTCTCCGACAAACGCCCTGGATTACTTTTCCCTGTACCACGCTGTAAACCCGGGGGCCCTTCACAACGTCAGTCAGGGGGTAACGACCGGGGTATCCTCACGCCCCCAAAAGGGTTCCACCCCCTTTTTGGGCGGGGCCCTTTTGTAAAAACCGGGGGGTAATTTAAATTTTCCCTTTCCCTTTGGCGTGGTTTGGGCTATCACCGCTTCCCGGGGCCCAGGGGATCCCCCTTCCCCCCGTTACGGGAACAGACGGGTTTTTTGGGTTTTCCCCCCAGGGTTCCCCCTGCCGATCCCCGGGGACGTCATTTACACCCTGTCCCCCCGCAACCCAACCATCGACCAGCTAGCGGCCATGAGGCAGAACCTGGCAAAATTTCGCCCCTTGCCCCCACCGGTGCCGCCTCTCCCAACCTGCACCCCGTTTTTTTTCCGGGCACCCCTTTTGTTTCCTACCTGTTTCCGGGTTTTCGGGACCCTCTCTGCATCTGCCCCCTCCCCCCCAACGCTACGATGGAGATCCCAAGAAATGCCGGGGGTTTTAAACACCCCTGTTCTATACCACCTCGAGATGATGGGGCCCCCAATTCCCACAAGCGAGCCGGGGGGCCTTCTTTAAATCACCTTTTGTCTGGAAAAAGCCTTGGTTTGGGGCTACGCCACTATGGGTTTTCGGGGGGACCCTCTGACAGCGGACCTCCAAGCCTTCCTGGGGGTTTTTCCGCACCATCTTTGGGGAAACCGGGCCCAAACTTCTTCGGCTGCCCGGGCGCTGCCCCGGGCTCCTTTGGGGCCAAACACCAATCGGCTCAGTTTTTCGGGGGCAGTTTCGCACCTCTCGTTTGGGACCTGGACGGGGAAACAACGAAGCTTTGGGTGGCGAAAATTTTTGGAAAGGCCTTTTTGGGGGCAATAAAGGACGAGCTCGCCCTGGGGATCTACCACTCCCTTTTTGGAAAAATAAATCTAACCCCATTTTTTCCCCCCCCCAGTGGATTTTCACTTCGCCGAAAGGCAACAAAAAACTCCGCCTACAACGGGAGACCATCCGTTCCACGTCTTTTCCCCCCCCGCTTGGCCCCCCCGTTTCCAGGGGGTCCCCTCTTCCTCCTTCAACGGTCCTCTGAAGGGGAACCAATGCGGGCCCGGATTGGGGCCCACCTGTCTCAGGAGGAACTTTTCTCGGGCGTCGTCTAAAAGCACTGTGCTTCTATTGGGGTTCCCTCGGGCCTTTTCATTGGGGACTGCCCGGGTGCCCCCCGGGAAATTTTTCCGCCCCAAAAAAAGGGCCCCTTTAGGAGGGGCCCAACCCTAGGTGTCAGAACGGCCTCCCCCCCGCTGACCATGCCCGTATAAATTGGTGCATTTTTTCCGGAAAACCCCTTTCCAGGCCCCCGCCTTTTTTGTTTCGGGAAATCAGCGGGAAAACTTAAATAACCACGAATTTGTGACCATTTCCCATCTTCCTGTGACCCCAAACCCTTAAAACCAAATTTTCTCTCCTGGGTTTATGGCGAATCCCTTTAAAGGGCCCGCTATCCGTTCCGTACGGCCCCCCTCTTTTTCAAATTGGGCTTTTCCCAAGGGGAACTTTGCGACTTTTTGGGTCCAAACCTTTCGACTTCCTGGGAGACCCTTTTTGGGGCCCCTTCCCTTGGCTGCAGGCCCAACCCCATTTTGGATTGGAGCACAGGTGAATTTCATGGCTTTGGGGTTCCGCGGCCCCTCCTCATGCCTGTCCAACCGAATTTCGCTCCTCAATTCCCCCCCGGAACCCTGCCAACCCCTCCAGGTCTCCCTTTCCCCTTACGGGGACTTTGCCGAGGGTCTTTTGGGGAGAGCCCGGCGAAACTCTTCCTCCAAAAAACCGGCCTTATGATTGCCCATTGACCGGCAATTGGCTGTACTCCTCCCAGGGGCCGGGGGTTTACCCTCTCTCTTTTCCCCGGAGACTAAGGCAAAAGGTCTGAGAAACATCAAGGAGAACCTCCCAAAGGTTTCCTCCGTAAGCCCTCGTCTCCGGCTGGAGCCGGCTTTCTTTCGGGAAAAAAAAGACGGGGTCCCTCCGCCCTTTGCACCCGATTATCGGGCCTGAAAAAAATTACCAAAAAAACCGCTCCCCCTTTTGCCCGATCTCCAAACTTTTTGACCGCCTGCAGGGGCAAAAATATTTTCTAAACTGGATCTTCGGGGGGCCTAAAATTTTAAATTCCGCAAAAAGGGAAGGCGACAAAAGGGAAAAAACGCTTTTTAATCCCCGGCCCGGCCTTTTTCGATATTTGGTTTTTTCCTTTGGGGCCCTTCCGCAACGCCCCGGCAAAATTTCAAATTTTTTTTAAATTTAAATTTTTTTTTTTTTTTTCAGGACCTACTCTCCCGGCTTTTGTAATCGTCTATTTGGCCCAAAATCCTCATCTTCTCCCCAGATCTCGAGACTCCCCCCTCCCCAAACCCAACGTCTCCCCGAGGTCCTCGGGCCAAACTCCGCAGTCCATCACTCTTTCCCAAACCCCAGAAGTGTTTTTTTTCGAAATCCCCACTTACCCTTCCTAGGGTACATAAATCTCGGGATAGGGTTCCCGAGGGATCCTTCCAAGCTCCCCGGGTGTTAAAAAGGGCCAAAAACCCGGTGGGCCCCCCGGGTTTCAAAACTTTTAAACCCTTTTTTTTGGGGGTTTGCTAATTTTTCCCAGACAATTTATTTCCCCACTTTTTCTACATTTTGTGGCCCCCTTTGGGGCTCTACTGGGAAAAGAACGCCAATTCCAAGCCCGGGGCCCCCAGAACCCTCAAACCCCTTTAAACCCCGGCTCAAAGCTGCATTTGCATCCCCTCCGACCTGTCTCGCCCAGCCCCTAACCGTCCTTTTATTCGGGAAAAGGTAATCCCTTTTCGGGTGGGGCCCCCCGGCGCTGCCCTTTTTTCCCTGCAGAGTTTCCCCTTTTGGAAAAATTTCCCGTCCCTGGGGGTAATTTTTCCCCAAAATTTTTCTCTCCTCCCCGAGAAAAACCTATCCCATAGGTAAATGGGAGAATTACGGGCCAAAAGTTTGGGCTCTTGAAGAAGGGCCCGTCCCCCCGCTGGAGGGGCTCACCACCCTTTTGGGGATATCTTCAAAAACCACAAAAAACCTCCTGTATCTGAAAAGGGGCCCAAAAACGCCTAAACCCCAAAGGCAGCCAGGGGTCCATTCTTTGCCTTTTGACTTTTTCAAACTTTTTCGGCCGCCGAAAAAAACACCCGGGCGGACGCCTCTCTCTTCCTCCTTTTTTTCCGGTGGAACGGCCCCCCCCCCGCACATTTTTCCCCCCGGAGCGACTCGTCAAGGCCCCCCCCAGGATCTCCAAGCCTACCCCCCCGGGAAGGGAACGTAAGTGCCCCCCCGGGCCTTGCGCCCTAGATCCTGAAGTGGGACCCCGCTTCTCTTTGCGGCTGGGCATCCAGGAGCCATGGGCCCGCTGCAACGGGACTCCCGCTATTACGGGTTGGCCTCCCTTTTGCCCGGATTCAGGGACTTTTTTCAGCCTGCACCCCCTTTGTGCCCGGAAAAAGGGTTCCCTCTTTCTCAAACCCCGGGGCCTTTTTTCCAGCCTCTCCCTGTCCCGGGAAAAAAACCCTGGACCCAGTACCTTTGGCCCTTCATTACCGACCCCCCCGTCCTTTTCGGGAAAACACGGCCCCACTGGGTCTAAAACGACCTTTTTTTTCCAAAAGGGCTCACTTTTTTTCCCCACTGGCCTTTGGGTTACCCTCTGCCCTCACGGGGCCCAAAAATTTTTTTAAAGTCACGTTTTCCGTTTTAAAGTTTTCCCCGTTACACATTCTAAATTTTTCAAAAAAAGGGCAATATTGAAATAAAGCAGGGCTCTCGGGCACTGCAAAGAATGTTTTGTTTGGAAAAGAGGGGTTTCTTCCCTTGTCCTAAACCATGTACCAACCAAAAATCGCTTACCCAAAGCAAAAAAAATTTAAAAAACAAAATTTTTTTTCAAAAAACAATAACTAAAAAAGGGTAATTTTCAGTGTTTAAATTTAAAGGGCAACTTGCTTTTCCTTTTAACCCCAAAAAGAGGGCAGTTAAGAGCAGGACCCAAAAACCATGTAAAGAAAATCTCCCCCGGGGCGTTTTCCACGTGTGCTGACGGCCCATAGAAAAGAAAAAAAACAGAAAAACAGCGGGGAAAAACCTTTGTGACGTTTGGGGCTAGTCCCCCCTTCTTCAAACAAGAAAGTTTTCCTCGTAATCATTTCCCCTTTTTTCTCAACTGATTTTTGAGTATAAAGGGAAGTGATTACGGGGAAACTCCCGTTTTTAAGAAGGCGGGACTAGCCCCAAAAACGTCACAGGGTTTTTTCCCAGCCTGTTCCTTCTTTTTCTCCTCTATGGGCGTCAGCAAAAAGGGGACACCCGGGAGATTGCTTTACATGGATTTTTGACCCTCTCCCTACTGCCGTCTAGGATTTAAAAGGAAGCAATACTTAATTAAGCACTGAAAGTTACTTTATTTTAGTTATATGTTTCGAAAAAAGTTTTTTTTAATAATTTTTTTTTCTATGCGATTTTGGGTTTGCCCCCTTTACCATTGCCCTCTGACGGGGGAGCCCAGTTCATTGAAAAATTTTGGGGGCGGGCTTTGTTGGCAATTGCAGGTTCGCTTAGTTTTCCCCTCATTTTTCCAATACCACCCCCCAAAACAAACGGCAGGTAAGAAAGGGCTAACCAGGTACTGGGTACCAACCTGCGGCACTTTGTGCCCCGCCCGGGCGGGAAAATTTTGGCCCTGATTTTCCTTCCCTGGGCAGAGTTTTTTTAAATCTCTTTAGATTCGGGATCCGGGGGGGCCCCTCCCCCTTTTTTGTCGGTTTGGTTTTACATCCCCCCCGCCCCTCCCCCTTGTTACCTCCGTGTCATGCCCCGGGCCTGGAGTAAAGGACATCAAGGGCTCTCAGGCACTCACCACACCCTGTTACGGGCCTTTTGCTCGACTAAAATCCAGCCGACAGATACTGTTGGGCCCTTTGCCCTTAAATTTTTGGGCCGGGGGGAAAAGGGGTTTTTTATCCGCCCAAAAATATTCGCTTTAGGGGGCCTAACAAAAAGCTAGGTCCTAAATACGTGGTCCCCCTTTTAGGTACTGCAACTCTTAAAAACCCGGGGGTTCCCCACAAAACTCCGCCTGCCCTTTTACCCTGCGCACCCCAAACCCCCTTCCATTTCTCCCTCCTCAAGGGCCCGTGGGGCTGAATCGCTTCTTTCCCCTGGGCCCCGTCTCACCTTCTCCTGTGGGCCCCAAATCTGAAAAAATCTTTTTAGGTCAAAGGGGGTGTTTGGGCCCGAAGACAGTTTAGGGGGAAGCGGTGTTCTTTTTTATTGACTGGAAGGGGTTTTTGGGCCCGGAGGGGGCCCCGGCGTAGGGAAACCCGGGGGCCAACCTGTCTCCTGACCCTCCCTTTTAGGTTTCTAAAAAAGAGGGGGGGACCTAAGAGCGGGGAAATGTCAAATGGGGGCGTGGGGTCCGTTTTTCCCCCCCCAACCCCCCCCCGCTCGTGGGGGGTGTCCGGGGTGGCCCGCCCCGACCACCCCCGCTGCCTCCCCCGCCACTCCTTACCCGGGCCCCCGCTCCGGTTAACGCCCCTCCTGCCCCGTCCCCGGGGCCCTCGTGCGCGTGGCCGACGCTTAAAGGGGCCGTGGGGCCCCCGGCTTCTCAGATTTTTAAAGGGGCCAATTTTCCCGAAAATAGTTCTTTAAACAGGCCCTGGTTTTTAAATTTTTGGTAACCGCCCCCATAAATTTTCCCGCCATCCCGTTGGGGTGCTTACCTATGTCAGAAAAGTAAATTTCTGGTTTCCTCCTGAATTTCCCGTTTTACCAGCCTTTCCCCTACGTTTTTCCCGACCCTTGGGCCCGTTTTTCCGCCTGCCCTGACCGTCTGCCCCCGCCCTACCACGGACCTCCCCGCCTGCCCATACCTTCCCGCTGTCCCCCACTACTCCTCCGGGTTACGTTTCTGTACCCCCATACCCCCCCCGCCTTCGGGAAGCAAGTCACGTCCCGGGGGAAAGACCTGGTAGCCTCACGCCGCAGCAAGTCCATTTCCCCCTTTGCCGCGGGGCTGGGGGAAAAACCGGGGGGGTACTTAGATTCCCCTTCCCTGGGGGCTTTTGCTATCCCCCGCTTGCATTGGGCCCCGCGGGTCCACCCTCCCTTTAAAAATTTTTGGACTTTAATAAACCGTCCCTTTTCCCCCCGCCAAAAAAAAAAAAAATTTCTGTAGCACAATTCCAAAGGGAAGGGTTTAAAAAAAAATTTTTCTCGGGGTTTGTAAACGTAAAAAACACGCCATTTTTAAACACGCCAAAGCTAGATTTTTTGGGTTCTCAAATTTTTTGGCGCAATTTACACCAGGGGGTTTAAATTTAACGTTTTTTTGCCGCTTTTGGTTACTAAAAAAAAAACCCCCCTTTCCCCCGCCAAAAAAAAAAAATTTTTCCCGTAGCATAATTCCCCCAAGGGGAAGGTTTAATTACAATTTTTTTTTTCTTGTTTGTACGTAAAAAAAACGCCATTTTAACACCTACAAAGCTGGATATTGTGGTTGCCCCATTTGTTTTTCCAATTTCATCCAGGGGTTAATTAAAGCGGTTTTTCCGCTGCCCGTGGGGACTAAAAGAAACCGGCTTTTTCACCGCCAAAAAATACATTTTTTCCCGTACATAATTCACAACGAAGGGTAATTAAAAATTTTTCTTTTTGGGTTTGTAAACGTAAAAAACACGCCTTTTTAACCCCCTACAAAGCTAGTAGTTTGTGGTTTTCTCAATTGGGTTCGCAATATCATCCGGGGTTAATTAACGTTTTTTTTTGCTTGTGGTGGGCCAAAATAAAACCTCCCCTTTTACTGCCAAAAAAGGGCATTTTTTTGGGAGCATAAAACGCAACGAAGGGTTTAAATTAAAAATTTTTTTTGTGTACATAAAAAAACCCCCATTGTAACCGCCCACAAAAACTCGTAGTTTTTGGTTGCTTTTAATTTGGTTTTGGCCCAAATTTTAAAACCAAAGGTTTTAAATTTTGCGTTGTTTTCTGCTGTGGTGATTAAAAAAAAACCCTCTTTTACGCCAAAAAACACATTTTTTGTGTAGCATTTAAATTTACAAGAGAAGGTTAATGACAATTTTTTTCCTTTTGTTTTGTAGCAAAAAAAAACGCCAAAAATAACCCCGCCACCCAAAGCACTATTTTTAAATTTTCTCAATTGTTTTGGGGGCAAATTTTTTTCCCTCCCGGGGTTAATTTTGCTTTTTTGCTGCTGTGGTGACTAAAAAAAAACCTCTTTTACCGCCAAATATACATTTTTCCGTAAACATAATTCCCAAAACAAGGTAAAATTTTCAAAATTTTTTTTCTTGTTGTGTACTAAAAAACACCCCCATTGTAACCGCTAAAAAAAGATAGGGAGTTTGTGGTTCTCAATTTTTTTTGGGCCCAATTTTCATCCAGGGGGTTAAAAATTTTCCCTGTTTTTGGGTGCTGTGGGGACAAAAATAAACCGCTTTTCCCCAAACCCCCAAAAATGAAATTTTTTTTCCGAGCAAAAATTCACAAGCGAAGGGTTTAAATTTTCAATTTTTTCTTTTGTTGTGTGCGTAAAAAACACGCCATTGTAACAAACCCCAAAGCTAGTAGTTTGTGATTTCTCAATTGTTTTGTGCAATTTACAAACCATGCCTTTTAATTTTGCCCTTTTTTTTTTTCTCTGGTTGACTAAAAAAAAGGGGAAAACCGGCTTTTACCGCCAAAAAAAACATTTTTCCTGTAGCATAATTCACCAAACGAAGGTTTAAATTTCAATTTTTTTTTCTTGTTTGTACGTAAAAAACACGCCATTGGGAACCCCCAAAAAGCTTTGTTTTTGTGGGTTTCCCCAATTGTTTGGGGCAATTTACATCCAGGGGTTTTAAATTTTCTTTTTTTGCCGTGTGGTGGGCTAAAAAAAAAAAACCCCTTTTCACCGCCAAAAAAGAAAATTTTTTCCTGAAACATAATTCACAAACAAGGTTAATTTTCAAATTTTTTCTTTTGTTGTTAGGTAAAAAACACGCCATTGTAACCGCTACAAAGCTGGAAATTTGTGGGTTTCTCAATTGTTTTAAAAAAAATACCAAAAAAAAATCTTTCTTTAAAACAAACCTTTTAAAAAATTTAAAATTAAAAAACAACAATGAAAAAGAAAAAACCTGAAAAAAAAGGGGCAAAGACACCTACACTAACCCCTAAACTGTACACCCTCAAGTACCTTCAAAAAGGTGGGAAAACCGCCCCGATAATGGGGACCCCCCCAAACTAACTCCTAGACTGTCCCCTATATACAATAACGCCCTTAAAAATTTCCCGTCCCGGGCACAGAAACCCCCCAAAAAAAAGGGATAGGGGGGACAGACAGGGGTTTATAAAAAATTGTGTCATACCACCCCAAAAAAGGATTTTGTAAAAAAGGGGCCACCCAAAGGTTTTTCGGTTTCCACAAATGAAAGTATTTAAAATTTTCCCATTGGCACTAGTAAAAAAAACAACCCAAAAAGGTCCCCGGTAAAGACCCAAGGGCATAAGGAAAGGGATATCAAAAGCCAATGCCCTTTTATGCTGAGGGATAGCGCAAAAAAACCCCACTAAACAACCCCGAAAAGCGGTGACACCCCAAAAAAAAAAGGGAAAAATTTAAAACTCAATACCTTTTTCTGCCCCCAAGGGTAGCGCCAAGAAAAAAACCCAAACCGTTTCGTCCCCTTCCCGGGGCTCCTCAGTAGGGAAAAACCATAAATCCATCAAAAAAAATAATAAAAATCAACATAGCACCTAACTCACAAGACAAAAAAAATACAAAAAGCAAAAGAAGAAAACAAGAAAAACAAAAAAAATTTCAATCTACACAGAATATAGAAGTTATACCTGAATCTCCAATACGTATATCCAAAGGGATTCCAGTGGATGTATCTTAAGGTTAAGGAGTTGGTGTAACTCCAATGGTGGGGAAGACTGATACATAATGTTGGTGTATAATGTCCCACAACACCCGTTCTACACATAGTGGAATAAATAGATATCCCCAAGTATAGACCATGCACATAAACTCTGGGAGAGTTAACGCCGCCCCCGAATTTCAACATATAATAAGGAGTATTACATCACAGAATGCTCCATGTGGACGCCAGCGGCGTCCAATAATCACTACTGCCGCAATGTCCGGATATGCCAGCAAGGGCGCCGGCTTCAGTAACAAGAACGGCGCCTGCGTCGCCTGCCGTGTAGGAGTGGTTAGTGCGCATGTCAAAATGTCATCAATGGACACCGGCGTCCAATAATCACTACTGCGCATGTCCGGATTATGCCCCAGCAAGTGGCCCCGCAGGCCCTTCAGCTAACAGGTAAACGGCAGCCTGGTCGCCTGCCGTGTGGGAGTAGTTAATGCGCATGTCGGTTTGTCTCAATGGATGCGTCGGCTTCAACCCATCAATTGACGGGCGATTGCGCCAGTAGTGACGTCAATCGAGGACGTATTACCAGTGCGCCAAGTAGACAAAAACGGGTCCGATGCGGACTCCTGCCAGGGGAGGGAGTAAACATCCTCATACCCCTCTGATGTAACGGCCACCAACTAAGACCTACCCATTAACTCCATTTATATGCGGGTACCACTATTGTCACGAATGGCCTAACACACACAAATAGCCTCCAAAGTGAAGACTAATAATTCGCCTGCTTATACAACTTGTCATAGGCGAAGCCAAAGAGAATGGCTGTCTAGAGAAGTCCAAAAGAATACAATAAAGCCAAAGGATGGCTACAATACAACAGACATGTATATTATTGAACAATGGATATTCGGCATAAAATAAAAGATTAAAAAAGGGGAATCTGTGTTACTATGTGGGTTGATAAATGTAAAGAAAATGAGATTTCCGTCGGTGATTACATAGAAAACTCCAAAGGACAAAGACTCATTAGCCCACTTTAGGCCGAAAAAACACAGTCAAGCCTATAAATCCATTGTGTTTCACGTTGCCTGAATGAGTTTATCCCAATTACCCCCTCTCAAAGGAGGTTACACCAAATCGATGCATCTGAATTTGATAGCGTGCGTCCTCACCATCATGCCAATTATCCACGAATATGTCTGGCGATGTGTTCTGTTGTTTCTTCAATATCGCCGATGTGCTTCACACCTATTCTTCTCACTAAATTCCCTCCGTGTTTTACCAACATACCTAAGCCCCGACAAGCGGCACAGTGGCCAGATATCATAACACCAACCAGAAATACAGTTGATAAAACCCTTGATGGTGTATTCATGAGCATGTCAGTGTCACCGAATGTTTTACAATTCACCACGTATTGACAAAATTTACATCCACCACACTTGAAGCAACCATTAGGTTGTCTGCCCAGCCAGGTCTCATCGCACTGTGGGGCCACATAGTGGCTTTTTACCAGACAGTTCTTTTAAGGCTACGGCCTCTGCGGTAAGTGATGGATGGAGTGCGGGGGATAATTTCTCCTTTAGGAACATCAGCTCCTGAAGGAGTTTGCTCCAGTATTTCCTAATGATGTCATGAGATCTTATCTGCATGTGGATTGTACTCCCCAATAATCCTAAGGTCAATCTCACAGACACTTCCGTGACTCTTAACGGACCTAGTCTTAGGCGTCCAGGAGGAAGGTCAATCCGATCTTTGTATTCGCTTTCCTTGATACGCCACTCTTTAAGTGACTAGACTGGGGATAACCTCCTTATTGTGAACCTTCCTCTCAGATCTCTAGCTTGACTCATGAATGTTTGAACGTCAGCTGCAGTGTTCTCCTAAGGCGAAAGATACTGCCTCGTGGGATACTCTACGAGAGATCTAGGATGACCTAGCCTATCCCACCTAAGGAGGCTAGTTGGTGGCAGTGTCCTTTCTAAAGACCCTTGGGCCTTAGGTATTGTTGGGCTAAAACACGAGGGAACTTTTGGAGAATGATTTGGTGAATCGACATCCATCTGGACGCGTTATTAAGAAACAACATGATACACCGATCGCCAGACATATTTGGGATAAGCCATGATGGCGTAGCGATACGACGCTATCAAATTCAGAGCCATCGAATTGGTGATGAAACCTCCTTTGAGAGGGGGTAATTGGGATTCAAACCTCTTTCTGGCCAACGTGAAACACAATGGATTTATAGGCTTGACGGTGTATGTTTTTCCAAAGGGGATGGAATGAGTCTTTGTCTTTGGTGATTTTCTGTAATCACCGTTATGACGATATCTCTTTATTCTTTTACTTTACATACCCCCAAAATAGCTAACATGTTTCCCCTTTTTTATGTTTATTTTTATGCCCGAATATCCATTGTTCTATATATTCATGTCTGCGTCTGTATTACATCCTTTGCTTTATTTATTCTTTTGGAATTCTCATCAGACATAGCCCTTTCTCTTTTGGGCTTCGCCCCTATGCTAGTTAATAGAGCAGGCCGACTTTTATGAGTCCTTCAATTTGGATGGCTATTTGGTGTGTAGTTAGCATCTTTGACAATAGTGGTACCCGCCTATAGGGTTAATGGGTAGGTGGATGAGTTTGTGGCCGATTATTCAGGGGGTTATGGATGTTTAATCCCTCCCCTAGTGCGGATATTTTAGTGAAAGCCCGCCGCCACGGCCCGTGGTTGTTTATACTTGCGCCCAGTGTAATACGTCAACCGAGTGACGTCAATACTGGCGCAATCGCCGTCAATGATTTTGAAGACCGACGCTTCTTCCATTTGATGGACTTCCGACGAATGAGCATGCATTAACTTCTCACAAAACCGGCCTGTGGGGTACCGAAGCAGGCGCCGTTTCCTGTTACTGAAGCCGGCGCCCTTGCCATGGCATATCGCGACATGCCCTAGTCTGAGGTGTAGTGATTATTGGAACGCCGGTGTCCATTGATGACATTTTGACGATGACCGCACTAACCACTCCCTACACGGCAGGCGACGCAGGGCACGTTCTTGTTACTGAAGCCGGCTCCGCCCTTGCTGGTGAACATATTCCGGACATGGCCATGTAACCTTCTAACCTCTGAACATTCTCCTGTTTCCGCAGGGAGTAGTGATTATTGAGACGACGGCCTGGACCGTCTACAATGGAGCATTCTGATGAGGTAATACTACTTTTGATATGTGATATGGGGGGCGCGTTCTCTCCCAGTGTTTATGAAGATGGGAGGGCCAGAGGGTCTATACTCTTGGGGATTATCTATTTATTACACTCGTATGTGTAGGTAAAGGAGTGTGTGGCGACATGTATACACCAACAGTTTGTATCAGCTTTCCGCCCCACCATTTGTGAGTGTTACACGACATACTCCCTCTTACACCTTAAGATATTAATCCCCACGTGGAGCGGTGTAAAATGCATATTCCGCTTAAAGAAACTTACTTTATGTGAAAGATTTTAGAAATATGTTTTTTTATGTAACTCATTCCCGGTCTTTCTTTGTTGTGTGGCTTCGCGTTTGTTACATTTTTAGTAAACTTGTCTTTCATCTTGCTTTTGTTTTTGTGAGTTAGGCATTGACTATGTCTGATTATCTCCTGTTTATTACTTTTGTGTTGATGTGTAGTGTCATAGTATGGTTTATGATCTAATGTTATACTCCTTAAACTTTATACTTCGGAGAGAGTTCCCTGGTATTGGGGAGTTCGAAGAACGCGTCTTGGGTGATTGTTTCTTGGCGCCCTTACACCTTGGCCGCCAGTATAAATATAGATATATTGAGCTTTATATACACATAGCTTTGTCATCTTCACCGCGACTTTTTCCGCACCGCATGGTTGTAGTCTGTGGGGTGTTTTTGACGCGCTTCATACTATACCTCAGCATTGAATGGCATTGGCCTTCTGATAGACCTCCTACACTAATATGCCATCGGGTCTCTTTAACATGACACTGGAGGGTTGTTTTTGATTATTCCCCTTTAGTGCCTATAGCGAATGCATTATACTTTCATCTACCACTGTTCGGCACCGCACAAATATACCCATTAGTGCGCCGCCTATTTCACATATCCATTTTTGGTTTGGTACATGCACAATTTTGTATCAAGCCCTGTCTGCCATCCCTCCCTATCACCAGTAATTGGGGTTTCTGTAGTCCTGAGCTGGATATTAAGGGCCGTTTAATTGTAGTATAGGGCGACAGTCGTAGGAGATCTAGTTTAGGGGTCTCGCCCTTTATCGGGAGCCAGGTTTCTCCTTTTTGTAAGGATACTTGAGGTGTTTGTACAGTTTAGGGTACCTGAACGATAGTGTATGGACTGATGTCCTTTGCTCAGACTTTCCTCCAATTTACAGGTTCCGGTCTTTGGTTCTTGTTGTTTTCTTAATTGATTATTATTTAAAAGGTATGCTTTTAATGAATAGATTTCTTGTTTGGCTATTTTGTGATTCTTCTATTTCTGATTATTTATATTTATGGGAATATTCTGTGATATTATTTGCTCAATTGTTGTGGCCCAATTTACTTCCTGTGCTAATAAGTATTTTTCTGCCCCAGTTGTAATCAGTAATAAGAAAAGCTTTGTTTTTCACGCCATCAGAACAAATTCTGTAGAATAATTCATATACGAAGTGTTAATTAATTCTGTTTGTGATTTTACATTCAGTAAAATATCACAGTGTTTTAAACGGAAACATACAAGTCAATTCTTTCCTGCCCATTTGTGGAGCGCATGTTATATCTCAAAGGGGTACCAAGCCCTCGCTTCTGTACAGCTGGGTTCTCATTTAGTGACGTAGTCAATATCAGCTACAGCGTGTGCTATTTAATCATATACCAGATAATCTTCACGAAACAGTGTCTGTACATTTTAGAACACAAAGTATGTCAGGACAGAGACGAGTTGCTGGACCTCTTTCACCTGAGAGTGGCAGAGGCCACAAACATTCCCAGGCCCAGGTCGCCCCAGCCACAGCAAGGGGACGTCTCCCACAGGGGTCACTCTCGGTGAGGCACAACTGCCGCCTGTCCATCTAGACGGCACATGTGTTATTCAGCACCAACCCAATGCGCTTCGTGATTGGTTGATAGGTCATCCTCTTCCTCACCTGATGACATCTCGACTAACAACCAAGAAGTGGGTGGGAACGTCAGAATCAAACCTTAGTTGGCATGGCTCGGGAGCCGGGTCAGCGGCACTCACCGTCAATCAACCCGCCTCTAGGCCTCCACATCCCGGTTACCATCAGCCAGACGAACCATTACCTATTGTGACGTCTGAGGCCTCAAGCTCCCGCCTCTTATTTAGAAGTGGATGAACACATTTGAGGAGGGCTAGTCACGCAGTACTTGGCAGCGAAGAATTAGGGCCATATCCCAATGCCTTCTTGCAGTAGGCAGGCCCTTATTATAGAGGTTGAGAGTGGCATGGGAGCCGTCCTTGTTGTGAGGGGTCAGCCTCGCCACTTACCAAGACCGGTGAATGGAGGTAGAAGCAGTGATAATGAAACAACAATAGATCGGTGATGTAGACCGACCCGCACTATTCGGCCGAGGCCCGGTGAGGAAAGGGACTTCAATCATGTCAGGAGAAGGGGCGTACAGCTTGCCACGTCAGGACAGCCGCCCAGCAGTCAGCAAGTGGGTTGTGATGCCGTGAATCAGCAGGATTAGCCGCAGTGTAGACGGTCGGGAGCACAATGCGGCCATGACCGGTTCTAATAAAAACCGCTTTCCAAGATCCTACAGAACGAAACAATTTATGCGTGCACAAGTGGAGTACCCTTACAATACGCGTTTAGGCATACGGCTCGGCCTACTGTAAGTCACTCAGTGTCGGACGCGTTGGTGGTGCCTGGGAATGATAACGAGTGGGAGATCAATATGACTTTGGTACGTCCATACCGGCCATTGCTCCAGCAGAAACAGAATAGCAAAGCAGCGCTCCTATGGATATCGCCAGGCCATTACTCAGCCAGTCATGGCGTCCACCACTCATCTGCTAAATGAGAAGGGAGCTGTTTACCTAAACATTGACATCTATTCTCTCTGCCTAAGTACAAGCATGCACTTCTGCTCCTGTCGCCCCCTATCTATCAAACTGGTGCCAGCCAAGTCGTTACAGCGCAGTCGATTGCCAAAGAGACAAACAGTATGGCACACGTCCTCAACAAAATTACAGGTGCCGTAGGATAGTCGCAACCGTTGACTCACTGGAATCCACCAAGTGGTTGCGTGCTATGACCAAGATATCTCGTCACTCCTTTCCAAAATGGTGGTATGTCCCAATGCTTTATCACATTCACCGCAGAAAATATATGGCTGCTGTGCCTGAGATCCGAGTATGGATCGAATGTCCACAGCCGTAACCTACAAACTCATTCTAGTTTTGTTCAGCATGATTCTATCTCCAGATAAATGGCAGGCCTATCCATGCACCTTCACTAAATTTGGTCTCGATACAGAAGGTTGGGCCTCTCAGTCCCATTGACGCTGATTGAGGTTTCGTTCGGATCCTCTATATACGGTTGTTAACCCCGGCAGACAACTCACGGAGTCGCTCTGGGAGACTGTAACTATGGCACGGCTTCCCCCAGTACAATCGTCCTTTACGGCCCCACTGGTGGGTATGTGCTTCCGAGCACAGGACCCACCTTCATACATATTGGACAGAGCGACGACGCCTTCTCATCCTCTTAAACGTTTGATGCATACAAGGAAGGCACTCCTGGCCATGCGAGTGTCACGCAGTACATCTAAACATGGCTTGTCTCAGCGAACGAAGTCACATCGCAGCTAAATAGTCGGGGAGGAACATGCCCACCCGCGCATCATCTGCCCCAGCCAAAAAGCAAATCGATGTGTGGACTTTCCAGCGCCAAATCTGCAAATCGGAACCATGGTGACGGGACAATGGGAAGATAAACTGGTGTACCCACCCGCGCCTGCAACAAGAGGACCGGGTAGGGTCCATGCCACCCTGCATGGCGCATGTGCTTTACACTATCTGAGTTGTGATAAAAGGTTCATTGAGAACTCTACCATTTATACTCACACGATCTTCTAGTACTAAGATACGATATTGGCCTGGAAAATGACTGCATGCACTTCTATCCATTTACATACTATTAGCCATGGATCCTCCACTCACCCTCTCTCGTGTTGCATTGTGGAAGTATCGTCACCTCTCCACATAAAACACTACTGATATGAGATGTTTCCACCCGGTTGGAATTCCAGCCTGCACATGTCTGGGGACCGATCTGTCTCATGAAACAGAAGACCAAGGCAACTTACACGATTTTTTGATGACTCCTATGTCGAGCAACTGGTGTAATCCCTGTGTAACCTTTGATTGTCAGCTAGTTCGGACAGCTCGCATGCGTGACCAGCCTGCCGTTTGCTTTACTGCCAATTGACGGAAGCACCATGTTATTTTGTCAGTTGCCCACGCAGGACCCCTCACCCAAAATCAAAAACCGGGCCTAGAATAATGTCATTCCACTACTTCATGTCCTGGGAAACTTGATGCCTGAAAAATCTGTCTGGGCAGGGGACTGAGAGACGTGGCGGACTACATCTCTGCCGTAGATGCTCATTAGAGTCCGGTGGGGACTGATAATGGAGGAGGAGGAGGGAGCGAACGCCATTGGAGCTGAGCATTGTCTGGTTTGAAAGAGTTGATTTTCTACCCAGGTGACAAGAGAGGAGGAACCAGGAGCTAGTGGAGGAGGTAGATGGAGATGAGGAAGACTAGGGAGATGACCCGAAAGCACCGTGGCAGTATCCCAGGGGAGATGGAGGAAAGGGGCCCCCTGGGAGTCACTTGTGCAAAATGGCCCCAGCATGCTGAATTTGCCTGGCTAGTGACAGCCGAATAGCAGCATCCGGCAGAAGAATGACTTCTGTCTTTTCCCACCCTTTTGGACCCTCGAAAACCGGTCCAAAAGGGGAGTTTTTTCCCCAAACCTTTTTGAGGGGGGGAAACAAACTAAAATACTATAGGGAAACCCTCCGTAGTAAATTTGGGCCCCCGCTGCCCTATGTCCCGGCATCGCCCCTATTTCCTGAAAGGTCTGGGCCCCCCCCCCCCCCCCCCCCCGGGGGGGGTTCTTCGCCCCCTCAGGTCCCCTATGCCGCGGTGCGGGGGGGAAGGTGGGAGGGTAGGACCCAATTCCAAGCCCCCATCGGGAACCCAAACCTAAAGTCTGGGGGTCACTAAAAAAAGCAGCTTCCTTCACCCCCCAGGGAGGAGGGCACCGCCAGCAGCAGCAGCGCAGGACCTGGGCCAGCCCTTAAACCCAAAATAGGTGATGGCCCACTTGGACGAAACTCGCCCCCCCATTTAGAAAAGATCCCCCTGGACTACGGGGGCACCCAAACTTTTTTGGGGTGGCCCCCAACTTGCCGATTTTGCGTGGAGAAGCTGTCTTCCCCCGGCCCCATGGGTGGGGCCCATCAGACCCCGGGTTTTTCCCATTGCGGCGGGGGCCATGGGTTACCCCAAGGAAAACCCCAATTGCCCAGGGAAATGGGGAACACTAAACCTTTGCCCAAGATAATCAGGCAGGATACCCAGGTTTTTCCACACACCAATCCCTTAGGGGGTCAGACTTCACGCCAAAAGCCTCACCCAAACGGTTTAGAAAGGAGTCGGGGTTAAACTCCCTCCCCTCAGCCATATTTTTTTTGATGCTGCCACCCGCCTGGATGCCACACATCTGCTGACAGTTTCTCTATCTGCCACCAACCATTTTTTACCAGGGATGGTATTGCCCACCCACCTCCACACTCCCGGGCATTCTGCCACTTTATGACCTCTGCGCTGCTGCTGTTGCTGGTGGTGACTTTCCCACTGTGTATTGTGCCACCCCTCTGACCTATCTCTGCCTTTCTGTGACCTCCACTCTCTGGTTTTTGTGCCAACCTGTGGCCTACACTGTTTTGCCCCCCTCCAGAATGGCAGTGGAATTCCCCCGTCCCGACCTCATGCTGTGCGGGCCCCTAAACCCCCACTTTTCTGTCATTTTGCCCCTTTTTGGCCCTTTTTACTGTTTTTGCCATCACCCGAATTTTCATTGTGCCACTTCGGGCCTCTGCTGCCCGCCCCCCCGGGCACCCCCACTCCCCTGTCATTGTGCCCCCTCTGTGGCCACTACTGTTTTTTCCACCTCCAAATGTCTTTGTGCCCCTGTTGACCTCAAAAATGTGCCCGCCCCCACCTCCACTCTCTGTCATTTTGCCACTCTGTGGCCAAATTCCTTTTTTTTGCCACCTCCAAAAATGTATTGTGCCACTCTCGGGCCCATGAGGCCGCCACCTTTACCTCCACTGTCTGTCTTTTTGCCCAAATCTGTGGCCCCCTTTACTTTTTTTCCACCTCCAGAATTTTCATTGTGCCCTGTCTGACCCCATGCGGCCGGGTGCTGCCGTGACCCACATACTTTTTCCCTTGTACCACTGTCTGCCCCATGCGCGGGTTTTGGTTTTCTGCCCTGGGCCCTAACATCTGGGCATTGTGGGCCCCTCTGTGGGCCCACTCCCGGTTTTTTCCACCCCCCAGAATTTTAATTGTGCACTCTCTGACCCATCTGCTGCTGCTGTTGATGGGGAGTCAACTCCACACTGTGTCATTGTGCCACTTTTTGGCTTACTCTTGTTTTTGCCACCTCCAGAATGTCATTGTGCCACTCTCTGACCACATGCTGTTGTGGCTGCCGCCGTCACCTCCACACTCTGTCACTAATGTTGCCACCTGAGCTCTCACCTTGTTTTTTTCCAGCTTTCGCTGCCATTACTTTATCAGGCAACATTCCCGCTTGAGTTTTTTGGTCAGTTTTGCCCTCTTAAGTGCCCAGGGAATTTTATAGTGAAGCGATTCTAAGAGCGGCGGCAGTCATGTGCGTGTCATACTAAAACACAACATGGTATGAAGACCGAACCAAGCTCCCTCTGCATATTTAAGCATGGCACAACGTTCTACAGCACCCTGCAGGCTATGTGTAGCCTGGAAATAGCTGTTTTTTTAACGCAATTCGTCCCTAAGTATTTCGGATCTAAGTTATTTTTGTCGGGAAATTCGGCGAAGTGACCGAACCGAATTTTTGAGAAATTCGCCCATCTCTAATTATAAAGTAGGTGCAATGAATATGTGTTTAGAGGTAGTGAGTAATGAAATGTCTAGACTGATCCAGACAATACACAGGTCCCCTAGTCAGAGGAGGGAGACTGAGAGAACGCTAAAGACAGATCTTATTTCATTCAATGATAGACAAAATCAAAGTACAGGAACCAGAGACAGAGGATATAAAACGCAATATTAAAATGTCCTTATGGAGATGCAGAAATTCAATGAGACAATAGCAGATGCTCTCAACAGTCAAACCAAGGATAACATACAAATGTCTGAAATGGCTTCTTACCCTCAGGCACCTAATCAGTACCCCAAATCTACTCCTTTTCATGAACTAACACCCCCAACAAAGGGTCAGAATAAATCCATCTCCACTGATTAACCAGCGGTGGTTTATAAGCCCTGACAGCCATCTGAAATGCTAGAAATGATGAGTGGAATTCCAAATCCAGAAGAATAGCCACAAGCCCTTTTGTAGGGAGATAAAAAAGGTGTGGAAGACTTTTAAATGTTGTTAGGACATGGATGACTTAGTGTAGCCACAGGTACAGGAGAGCTGTTCCCCTTCTCTCAGCCACTCATTGCCTCCCACCAGTCAAGCCAATATCGCTCTGTTCTACACTGATGAGGGGCAAAACCCCGAAACGGGTATGTTGATGAGCAATCTTGGCTTTTACAAATTTTTCCCTTTTTTCTTCTCAAAGTTCAGTGAATAGAAGTAAATTGAGGATTTGTTACATCCTATAGAGGGCGCAGTTTTCTTTCCAGCTCCTTTCCCATAATTCCTTGTGATATGCAGATGCTTAGTAGTGGGCTAAAAGGCAATCAAAACTCTACACACCTTAACTAGTGCTCTCCATAAGGAGAGATGTTCCCCTTCTCACAGGTACATGATGCATTCTTGGCATCTATGAAAAAGGGAATAGGACAATACTGCCAGGATTAGGCCACAAAGGAAGCGGATAGAAGAATATGTCAAAAGAATAATGGGATGGGGACAAAATTGCTTACTTGACCAATCCATAACTTTGAAAGACATAACACAGAAAAAGGGAGAAACGGTGGAGACATTTTTCTTGAGATAACAGTGAAGGTAGAATGACTTATGAAAAAAAGTGTTTGTTAGCCAGCTCACCAAATCCATACAGATAGTCCTGTCCATGCACGTAGAGCGTCCAAGGGAGACGGGAAGCACATGCATAAAAGGGCGTAGATACAGCACCGCAACAGGACCGGATAGATAAATCTTATAATAAAAACTTCTTTATTAGAACTCCATTAAAACGGGTAGGTACTAGAAAACCAGGGTCTAACGTGTTTCGGGAGACTGGGCTCTCTTACTCATAGCCTGACAAATAGTGCTAAACATAGAACTTATATACAATATATGATTAAAAGGCATTGAATTCACCTGATAACTGCGGTGTTCATTTGCACGGCGTTACAACATACTTCCGGATGCGGACCCTGGGACCGGAAGTGACGGCGTGACATGCGCAGAGTAGATCAATGAAGCCAAAACTGGCAAAAATACGCGCATGTGCATAGGACCAAGTGAAAGACTTAGTCTCAAGAAGGGAACAGCGCGGAATGAGAACATGAGTAAAAACAAGAAAGAGATAAGGCATGAGAAAAAAACAGACACTGGATGTTATCATTAAATCTAGCCTCTCTCTCATGGTAATAATTATATAGACATAAAAATAGAAACAAGTGGTCAGAATGAATAAGTGATATCCTATAAAACAAATCTGGAGTTGATGTAGTGTAGTATTCGTTGAAATCTGGAAGAATCATAATTTTGAAAATAGCATAACATGTATGTATCAATAAAGTGTTTCAGTGCAAGGACCCATTAGAAGGACATACATTGTGCTATTGCTTGTGTTCTCTATGATTATCCCATTAATATCTATATTAATTCCATTATGGATCGTTCTTAATAATGAAATAAATGATTCTCCCATTATGTTGATCATCTTTGCTCGGGATTGAACTAGTAATGGGACATAATCTCTCTCCTCAAATTTAGTCCCTGTGGATGATCAATACCTACGATGCGTAAGCTACTATAATCATTTTGATAAACATCCCTAAAATGCATGGACAGACTTGATTGATTGTGTATTGCAATACTTGTTACATTATTCAGATGCTTCAGGAATCTCGTTTTTAATTTACGGGAGGTGCTTCCTATATACTGTAAGTCGTAAGTCGTGCACGTGGCATGACTTAGGGCATGCATCTATTTCTGCTATGCATCAGCACATTTTGTAAAACGCTTCTGTTGAAGGACTAAACAAATTCATATGGGAGGCGCTCATGATTTCTACACTTGATTGGCCTACAGTCTACCCTTAGGTTTTGCTACAAGTGGTTAAATGGGTGGAGCTAAATGTAGGAAGATATTCTACCTAAGAAGGGACTGCAATTTATCAGCCAAGGATAAAACCAAAACCAAGGAGACAAATGCAATGCAATTAAATGTTATGATTGCGGCAGACTAGAACATTTTAAAGCAGGATTGCCATGCCCTTCTTCGATAGTTGGGTTGGAGGTCATTATTCTGTACAATCCCAGAGGAACAAGGGGAACTTCCTGCACCTACGAGATATACCCGCCATGATAGACCAGATTTTCCACCACCCTCTCCTCTAGCTGCTTCTGTAGTTCTTTAGCAACCAAACCCATTCTCCACCAATAACACATAGGAAGCAGGCAAACCAGTATTAGTGTTGTGTTACCGTAATACAAAGTCCCTTGGCAATGATACCGCTCACTAGAGAAGGAGGTTATCCCATTTAATTTTTGATAGACTGTGGAGCTGCCATTAGCGTTATCGATAGCATATATTGACCCTACCTAGCCTACCCTACCTGCTCTCCAGAGATGCCATTTCTTGCATAGGAGTGTACAATTGCTCCACACTCTTAACCAAACTGATACAGAAGCCCACTCAGAGTATGCTCAGTCGGCTAATAGTGACACTTCCACTGTAAATCTCCAAGGAACCTCAAAAATCAGAGCACACATACAATATATGGCTGATGGCACTGTAAAATTACAAGGAACACTAAATGAGGAAGAAACATGTTTGCTGGATTCCTGTGACCATAATCCCTGGAGAATGTTCATTTCACCACTAACCCCTGATGGGACAAAATAAACTTTCAGTTAGTGCCATAAGGACTGTTCTACAAGCACAACAGATGTGAGACTAAACTTTAAAGTAGAATTAAAAGGGGGAGCCTCTTTACCTTGTAAACCACAGTATCCCATCAGCAGCACTCAGATGGATGCAACTTTTCATGATATTGATGAACTACTAGAAAAAAAGGTAATTGTGGAAACTGTTTCCCCATGTAATACCCCATTATTCCCTGTGAAGAAAAAAGTAGAGAAGGAAAAACCACCAAAATACCAGATGTTCATGACCTCTGGGCAGTCAATGCAATAACTGTTTTGAACACTCCAATCGTGCCAATCCACATACATTGTTGGAGAAAATCCCAGCACAGCAACCCATTTCACAGTTATTGACCTATCTTTATCCTGTAATGGTACAATCTGCACATGGGAATGCTTATAACTAGGGATGAGCGATATTATCGCCAAAAGTTAAAATCGGCACGGTTTTTAGGCTTATCGGAAATTTCCAATCACGCAATATTTTAGGTGACAATCTTGTAGATAATCTATTACTATCGCGCCATTTGCAGCGTTTCCTGTCATGTTGGCGGCCAGCCAATCAGCTCCGAGGATAGAGGGGGGTGAGGAGGATGTACAACGTCACCACTTTGCGGTGTATGGATCTCATTAGCGTATCAAGTAGAAGGATGGCCAGCAACTCCGGTAGAAATGCAAAAAGTCGCCTTTATTAGTTAAATTCAAGTGGAGACATCAAAGCCAAAACATGGTGGCTGCAGACGCTGATGCATTTCAGGTTTCAAATAACCCTTAGTCGTAGCACGTGCTACGACTAAGGGTTATGTGAAACCTGAAACGCGTCAGCGTCTGCAGCCACCATGTTTTGGCTTTGATGTCTCCACTTGATTTTAACTAATAAAGGCGACTTTTGTATTTCTACCGGAGTTGCTGGCCATCCTTCTACTTGATACGCTATTGGGACTGGTGCTTTCCAGAGTGCAGCCGTGCAGCCCGGATTACAACAGGAGTGGTGAGCTGGCGTGTGTGCCTTTTTGCTTCTACTATGGATCTCATTGGCTGCAAAAATCACGTGACCTCATTTTATCTATGCAACTGCATTTCCTGTTTGAGCTCATTCTCTGTCTATGCCACTTCACAGCAGGACGTGTCTGTCCTCGTTTAAACCAAGAGCTGTTCAACAGCTCTGAGAGATAGTCTCTTCTAAACCAAGAAACCATCCACCTACCTACGCTTAGAAAATGTTAGAAAAGTTTAAGAATTACGGGTGTGTAGCTGCGGGACTGCAGGGGGAATAGGGGGGAGGGGAAAGGAGAGGTTTTTGAAAGGAAGGGAGTTTTGCAGTCAGTGGGTTTGTGTTTTTAAATTGAAAAGGCATTGTTTTGTACATTTTTTTGGCCAGTGCCCTTGTAGGGGGTGAAATTGCCCATGTTTTTTCGTTTTTTTTCATTCACTGCGTTCGTTTTCCCAAAAAGCGGCAAAACTTATCCTTAATTTTTTTTAAAAATATTTATTGCAGTCCATCCCTTGTTTAGCGCATAGGCTCAGTTTACAAAAAATTTTGTTCTACATATTTAGGAAAATTACGACTTTATCAGTGGTGTGAAGGTCGCCATAATAATAATATAACATTTAAATACTTTATTGCAGCCCTGCGTCTGCTTGGCACTAGAGCTCAGTTGTTCCATTTTGTTTTATACAATTTGAACTAAATTACGCCTGTAGTTGGTGGTGTAAGCCGCCTTTTAAATCCATAAAAAATTTAAATATTTTATTGCGTCCATGTCTTTTGCCAAAAAAGAGCTCAGTTGTACGCATATTGTTTTATAATATTTTATGTAAATTCACCTGTTATCATGGTGCAAAGGCCACCATATTAAATCCATATAACTTTAAATACTTTTATTAAGCCCGGGGTCTGTTTGGCGCATAGAGTTTTTTACCATTTTTGTGTTTTACATATTTGATAGTAAATTACGCCTTAGTCGTGGTGGAGGGCCGCCTAGTAATCCATTTAATTTTTTAATTTTATTTCCTAAGTGGTCTCATTTTGGTCAATCATGCATTTGTATGTAGTTTGTTGAAACTATCAACTGCTGCCCTATGGGCATTTGTAATCTCAGGGATGAAGGAAAAACATGTTGATTTTGTTTTACGTTCTTCCACAGACCGCATTTCACAGAATTTGATAAAAAACAATTCGTTTCTGATCCTAGTTGCTGTTGGAAATTAGGGGGGATTTAAAAATACTGGTTTTTCCCTTTCTTTCAATAAGAGACTGAAAAAACCCTTTTCCCCTTACCTTTTCATTTTTATATTTTAAAACATGGAGCAACTGCAGGTGGTAAGCGAGCAAAGAGGGTGTAGGATATGAAGTAGAGTTCTGAGAAGCACTTCCGTGCTGGACAACAGCAAGCCAGGGATCGTCGGTTGCAGGCCCGTCGGGCCCTGCACCCCGGGGTGGGTGCCCTGTAAACTCAGAAATAAAACAGCGTCCCCAATCTTTTTCGTGGTTAATGCAACCGCTCAGCATCTTACCCCCTATCCCCCCATCACGGCCACAAATGTCATCATCATTATCGTCAGCATCCATCCCAAACATAAGCAAAAGGGGCAGGCCCAAAAAATGTAAAACCATGTACCCCCCATGTGGATTCCATTTTGAAGACCTTTTTTGATGAGCAATGGGGTTTGGGGGGTCAGAAGGCATGTTAAAAGATAAAGAGGAAAAAGAGAATGTTTTTTGTTGCTCTAGTCCAATCGCTGGCCATCAGGGGGAAGAAAAGGATCCCAGAAATCGGCAAAAATCTCGGGGCGGCCCGGAACGTCTTTCAGTGCCTGTTGCTTGTGCCTGCAGTCCAGAATTAGAATGTCAGGACGAGGAAGTCCCCGTGTTGATGAGAGTGAGGACGACATTGCGGACCCAATGTGGTTTTTTCAGCAAATTTTTCCCTTTGAGGCTTCATACGGGGAAAAGGGGAAGATGATGGGGTAGTGTAAGCACGGGTACCGCCTCAAAAAGGGAGAGGGCGGTTGCACAAGTACACTGAGATTATTCCACCAGCCATGATCAGCGGAAACACCGATCCTCGCTTTTCGCCGTTGAAGATGTCCAGGACCTCTAAACCCGGGCTTTTTTTGATCAAGCCTTGATTCACCCAGCGTGTCATATGAGCCTTTGCCTAAAGAATAAGTAGGAAAAGAACCTTAGGTGGTTAACCACCCCCAACATGTCTAGAACATGCACCAAATTGCTGAGTTGAAATGGGGGGGAACACTTGGTGAAAAAAGGCCCACCGATCCCAGGGTCCAAAACACTGTCACACCCTCTCTCTCTCCTCTCCGCCCTTCCAAGACCAAGAGTTCCCCACTGCCCCTGTCTTTTCGCGTCATGATCAAGGATCAGCCTCCGCTTCAGCCTCCCTGTGCCGGGGAACCCCCACCACCCCAGGACCCACCCCCCCCCTTCTCCTTCCCCGTTTGACGGCACGCCATAAAACGGCCATCAGCTCAGCTTTCTGTCTACCGGTTTGGAGAAAAAGCAACACTTTAACCCCAAACCTCCCAAACCAAAAGCCTGAATTCGGCATTGCCAGGCTTTTTGGCCCCGGAAATGTTGCTTTTCCCCTTTGGGGGGAACAGATGGGTTCCCGCGTCATGGCCCTTTTCTGCCCCCCTATCAGATCCGAGCAGGATTCTTTTCCAAAAAACCCCCCCGCCCTGACCGCCCCGTTTGGATCTAAAAAACAAGGCGTTGTCTGCATCTGTGCCCGCAAAGTCCCTTGACCACCGATTCAGGGGTATAAGCAGGGCCCGGGGCTTATTCTCTGTGAATCTCACTGGGTGAGTGGGGGGAATGGCTTGGTGGTGACGGGTGGCTCTCGGCTCAGGGGCGCTCTTCAAAACCGCGGGATGGGGCAGGGGTTTTTTCCCCCAAGGTCACTGGTAGCCTACGTGCCCAAGGAAACCAGGCTGTGTTGAAATAAATCTGTTTGGAGACCCTCAACACACAGGCCCGGGGCGTGGAGGCTCTTTGAATGAGGGCCAGCGCTGGCTGGGTGACAAGGTGGTAGCGATAAGGTCGAAATCTCCTTGCCCCCCTTAAAATCGGAGGCTGGAACACATTCCTTTCTGGCACATTTATGAAACCCCCATCCAGAAATTTCTAAAACGCTCCCGGGGCGGGTGCTTGCTGAGGAACGTCGAGGTCTGAGCTCACCTTCCGCCTTCAACCCCCCTGCTTCGTCCCGGCGGCTGCGTTCAGGCAGCTCGGCCCTCCCCGTCAAAACCCTTTTTTGTTATGGGCAACAGCGGAAATTCCCCCCTCCAATGCTCCAGGGTTGTGCGCAGCGAATGCCAAAACGCGTACGAATTGACACATGGCCTGACAAAAAGCGGTGGTACCCCGGGGTATTGAGCCACCCAGAGTGGGGCAGGAAAGAGCTCTGCACCATCCTTGCGAGTTTTGAAGAAGCCACAAAAATGGTCAATGCGGACAAGCCCTTGAGTTGAGCATTGTGGTGATCTTAATTCTGGAACTCATTGGACCCCTCTGAAAAGCAGGTCCCACCAGGGCGGAGGAGTAAGGGGCCAGATGCGGACGCAGATCCTTTCTCTCCTCGAAACAAAGACCCGACAGTTTCACAACTTTTTCGATTTCATTAGGGGGGGGTGGTTCGGGGTCCCGGGCTGTGCAAGGGGTTTTCCCCAGCTTCCCCGCTACAGATCTGAGGGAAGTCGGGGGTGTGTTTAAGTGGCGGGGGAAGCAGAGGGGGGAGGATGAGGTATTCCTGGACACCGATTACCGATGTCCCTGCCTTGGAAAAAGGGGTTTCACGGATTTTAGGCGGGGGGGAAAGATGGGAAAGCAGTTTGCTAGTGCCCCTTTGACCCCAAAGGTTTTTGAAATCAAAAACCCATCTCTACTAGTGCTTGGATTCCCATTTCCTCCAAGATCCTCGCTTAAGGACATCAAAAAAGAAAACAGTTTCTAGGTGGCCACCTCCTCAACCCCGATACAAAGCGAAACTCAGCACTGAGTAAATTTGGAGACCGTGTGATTTAACAATGGAGGAAGACATCTGTTTTCGTTGTTCACGTTTTTCAAATTTCATGGGGAACAAAATCAAAGTGACAGCAGTAAGTTCCAAGTAGCGCGCAGCAGCAGCAGACATGTAGCAGAAAACCTAATAGGTGACCTCTGGGAACCTTATTTACGACCTCACCAACGCATGTAATGCAGGGCACCAAAAAACACACAGAGACCCGGGTTAAGATCATGGTTTCCCCCGACAATTTCGTCTCAAACACCCAAAGTTTTTTTGGGTAGTTCCCGGTCCAATTGACTTTGGTTATCCAAAATGAATGAATGGCCCAGTCGCCCTAGAGGTGTTTCCGCCCAGCACCGATCATATCTGACGGGGGCCTTCAGAAATAGCTGGGGGAGTATTACAGACAAAAAGCATGGCTTTCCAGATAAGTGGTCATTTGACTTTTATCAAGATGAATAAGGCAATAAAACCCCGTGATGTTGTGGCCCCAAATCCGGGTCACCGATTAGTTTGCCGGTCTACTTCACATTCCCCTTCAAACAGAAAGGTCCCCTTGAAAAAAAAATTTTAAATGTCATTTTTTACTGAAATTTTTTTTCTCGGTTCCCAAAAGGGCCCTTTTGTGGTTTTGCGGGGAGGAGACCGTTTAAAAGACACCATTGTACACGGGTTTTATGAAAAAAACGTATTTCCCTTTTACTCACTTTTTCCCTTAAAATGTTTCGCGTCAATGGTTTTTGGGGTATGGCGCTTAGATACAGCTAAATCAAGGTCCTTTGGAACGAAATGTGGCTTCCAAGTGGCTTTTCCCTCACAATTTTTGGGGCATGTTCCCGTAAAAACAGCTATACCAAAAGGGGCTATTTTAAAAAAATTTGGTTTCTAAAGACATTTTCTCTTCACAATTGTCAAAGTGGCCAAAGGGGCATGTTTTTAAATTTTT
>JAODAL010040055.1:0-37334 GCA_025379985.1 Phyllomedusa bahiana
AGCCTTAGGACCAAATTAATTGTCTGTAAATAGATAATAAGGCACCAAAATTTGTATCCTTCTAAAATTTTAATATGTATATATCCTTTCTTGTTAATGTGTTAGGGGGGCTGTATAATTTTAGATGTACTGAACCAACAAAGTTTAGTGTATAGAGGAGCAGGGCTGTAAGAATTCTAGGGCCTTGATAAATCTATATCCATGACCATGAACTACATGACCGTGAACAGATGAAGTAGTTTAACTTGACAAATATTGCATCATAATACTGTGGCACCAAATATTATCTCAACATTTTTAATGCTTTTCAATGGCTTTAGTTGTTATCAAAGATCAGATAAGATGGTGGAGTATGTTATCACTGTCAAATTAACTTTGCTATATTGGAACTTGTATCTGGCAGTTGAATGCATCACTTGGGATGCTTCTCCTCTACTTTCTTTCTGCCTCAGTAATGAAGCTCAAGTTCATGGGTTGTTTAAAGGAAAAAATATTCAGTTTGGTGGCCATAACCTCAAAGCATCAATCAAACAACCAATAGTGTGAATGAATTACAAACTTGATCAGCTTGGGTCCTAAAAGTGTCCATTATTATTGTATACTTTTAATAACAATTAAAAAAAAAAAATCATTTTGGAGATAAAAAAAACCTCTGTGATCTACCTATCATAATCTGGATCTCATCTATCTACAGAGACATAGGCAAGAAAAATGAGTTCCGCCAACAGACCTTGTATAACACAACTTTTAAAGCAAAATGTTTTGCAGCTACAAATTTATTTCATTACCGTAAATACTCGAGTATAAGCCGAGTTTTTCAGCACAAAAAATGTGCTGCAAAAATGCGACCTCGGCTTATACTCGAGTCACTGTCGGCACTCGGGCGCTGCAATGGCCCGTACGCCGGCAGGGACACTTCTTGCTATATGCGACTCCTCAGGGAGCACATATAGCAGAATCCAGAGCACAGCCGACAGCGACGGGCACTACCTAGCCTGCCTAGGGGGACCTATACCTGCCTATACCAGCCTATAACGACCTATACCTGCATATACCTGCTAGGGGGGCCTATACCCTACCTATACCTGCTAGAGGGACCTATACCTGCCTATAGCCTGCCTAGGGGGACCTATACCAGCCTATAACGACCTATACCTGCCTATACCCTGCCCATGAGGACCTATACCTGCCTATAACCTGCCTATGGGGGCAATTACCTGCCTATAGCCTGCCTAGGGGGACATATAGCTGCCTATACCAGCCTATGGGGGACATTAAACTGCCTATACCAGCCTATATCTGCCTATGGGGGACATTAAACTGCCTATACCTGCCTATGGGGATCATTGAACTGCCTATGAGGGATATTAAACTGCCTATATCTGTCTATGTAATTTTATTGGTATCTGTTTTTATTTTTAAAATTCACCTGTAGCCGCTGCATTTTCTACCCGAGGCTTATACTCGAGCCAATAAGCTTTCCCGGTTTTTGTGGCAAAAGTAGGTGCCTCGGCTTATACTCGGGTCGGCTTATACTCGAGTATATACGGTACTTACTATTCACCTACAGGTACATTTTGATCTTTATTTTTCATGTGACTCTAGTGTCAATTGTCGGACCAAAATCAGTTACATTAGATATAATATACACTGTTAACAGTTACTGCTGCTGAGCTGATACTGTCCTCATTCATTCACTTAAAGAAACCAGACACATAGGGCGACATGTATGAAAGGGTTTTTCACCCTTTTTCTGGCATACAATGCACCTAACTGAGCCGGCTACAATGTCTAACGCGCCTAATGAATGTGTTAGGCACATTGTTCGTAAGACTTGACACTTTCGAATGCGCCTAATATGAAGGGGTGTTCTGGGGGCGTTCTGGGGGCATTATGGAGGTGTGTCGTACCACATTCATAAGATTGGACACATATATGAATGTGGTTCGGCAAAACTAGGCGCATTACTGCTCCGACAGGCAGACCTATTTCATTGTGGTCTGTTTGAGGAGTTGAAGTGAAGCTAGATTTGCTGTAAGGGGCAAAAATGTCCAATATTTCTCAACTTAAACCAGTACATTAATAAAAACTAATTTATTATAATTATCAAACTGTATAAAATTTAATTATTTAAATGTAATGAAAAATGTGATCATATAAACTAATATAAAATATATAATATCCCAAAAATATAAAAATATCTCCTATAAAATGTATTTAAAATTCATAGAATCTTAAACTAATTTTACATTAAATAACCCACTGATGTTGTTGTTCAGATTTTTATATTTTAAATTTTTACTACATTAAATTTGAAATGTATTTTTGCTGCTCTCCCCCTTTATTCTACATACAGCAAGAGCCAGCACAGCACAGTTATTGCTGGGACCTGTGGTCCACCAAGCAGGATCAGTACCATAGTTTCTATTCATTGACATGCTATTCTAATGACTTTTATTTCCAGCCTGTCTATAACCTTAATACATGTTAGAAGCATTACTTATGCGCCTAAGTTCCATAATGCGCCTCACAAATAGGCGAGGTGCGTTGAACTTTACACCATTTATGAACGCACAAAAACTACTTTCACACATCAGGTGCATTATGCACTAAAAGTGAGACTCGACTATTCACTTTGACATGCATTCCTTCATACATGTCGCCCATAATTTTTGACAAATGATGTTACACCAAAATACACACACATTTCTGATAAACTAGGACTAAATCCCACTAAGCAAAAGCCCCTAATGAAGTAAAGCACACAATGTGTCAAAAAGTGTGTAAAACACATAGTAAATGTGGTGCAAACCATGTATAGCAGTTTTTTTTTAAGGCATCCTCAAACTGTGGCCATCCAGCTGTTGGGAAACTACAACTCCCATAATGCCCATTGTTATAGATTATATAAATGCGATGGGGAGTTGTAGTTTCCCAACAGCTGGATGGCCACAGTTTGAGGATGCCTGACTTAAATTGTGCCAACAATTGCATAAGTATTTTGGCCAGTATCTGTCTATCTTAGAGGAAAAGGTGGATGGTCATAAAAGAACAATTACTTTATAATTGAAATGACTTGGTTTCCCCTGTGGTGCATAGGCTGCATGCAGATAAAACTATGTACACACAAACGTATTATTCCTTTTCATTTACCTATTGGCATGACGGAATATAATTTGGTTGCAATACACTAAGTTGAAAGTAGGAAGTGGTCAAAATAAAGAGACTCGACTGAGTGTACACGCTGCAGTCGAGCAGCTCACCAACAAAATGGACCTTAAAGCTGCCAGACATGTGTCTAAAACAACAAGTCAGTGAACGCTGCTGTATATAAGGCTCCAAATCAGATGGATGGTCACTGCACCTCTGCAAACAAACTTGCAACAGCAGAAAAGGCTTAAATTTTCACTGTGATATTGGAATTGGACATCTGCTGATGGCAAAGGTGGCTTCTTCAATGAGTCATTTTTTCTGCTTCATCAAATGGATGAATGTTGACATGTCAGGAGAGCAACATCAGAGAACAAGCACCCTGCAACCATTGCTGGAAGAACACAAGCTAGTGGTTTCAGCATTAGGCCGTGTTCATACGGCTTATTCAAGACGGAATTGCGAGCCGGATTGCGCTTGCAAATCCGTCTTGAATAAGGGTTGGGGGCGGGGGCGGGGCGCGGCCCGCCGGCCCCATAGACTTCCATTCTCCACGGCGCGTATTGCCAGTGTTCTCTATGAGAACGGTGGATTACCGTAATTACGGCGACGGATGGGCAGCGTACTGCAGCGCAAATCCGGCGCGCAGTACGGCGCCAATCCGCGCCGAAATAAGCCGTGGAAACGGCCCTTTATGGTTTCGGGAATGTTTCTGTGGCATACACTGGGCCCGCTCATCCATGTGGAAGGCAATTTTACCTCATTTGGCTTATACCCAAATTAATGTGCAGTGTGACTTGTCACATTGTCTTAACACATGATCTGATTTATGTACACACAAACATGCCGATTATCTTTTCTGCAGTGGATGGGATTGTCTGTCAAGATAATGTGACATGTCACGCTGCAACAAATATCTAAAATTGGTTGGAAGAGCATGACAAACACTTTCAAGTACTACCCACGTCCCCTACTTTCCAGACTTGAACGCAAATGAGCATCTATGGAACAACCATAATCTTTGTGTTCACTCTATGGATCCTCCCCCATGTACTCTCCATCAGTTCTGGGAAGCACTGATGTTGCACCAAAGGCTACACAAGTTTCTGATATGACAACATATGACAACTCTACTCTACAGAGTCACCTACAGCCAGTTATTCTGGGTATTAGTTGGTGGTCATAATAATGTGACTTGACTTTGTGTGTGCGTATGCATGCATGTGTATAGTGTGTGTATATAAGTATCCAAACTTTTAATATATCAATTAAAAACAAAACCTCATGTATAATCACATCCTCTTCCAAGACATCACTCCTGCCCTGCTACAAAACACCAGTGACTGTCTGGCCGCTGTCTCTGACATAATGTCCTCTCGTCATCTGAAACTAAACCTCACTAAAACTGAACTTCTTGTCTTTCCGCCATCTAGTAACCAACCCCACCCCCCCCTCCCTCAGCTACTATTTCTGTTTCAGTTAGTGGGACCACCAGTAATCCTAGGCAGCAGGCCCACTGTCTGGGGGTTATACTAGATTCTGATCTGACCTTCACCCCATATATCCAATCCCTTGCCTGCTCCTGTCACCTGCACCTCAAGAATATCTCCAGAATCCGTCCATTTCTCACTGTGGAAACAGCTCAAACTCTCATTGTGGCTCTTATTCTTTCTTGTCTTGACTACTGTAACTCCTTACTAATCGGTCTCCCTCTGTGCAAACTCTCCTCTCTTCAATCCGTCCTGAATGCAGCAACCAGGCTTATCTTTCTTTCCAGACACTATACTATTGCCTCTACCCTTTGTCAGTCACTACACTGGTTGCCCATTCAGTTCTGGATACAGTATAAACTCATCACTCTCACCATAAACCCTTCCAAATGCTGCACCCCCCTACTTCCCCCTCCCTCGTCTCTGTCTACCACCCAACCCGCTCTCTCCCTTTTGCGCTGATACCCAGGTTACACTCATCAATCACCCAAAACCCCCCAATCCCCGCTCCAAAAATTTCACACGTGCGGCACCAGTTCTCGGGAATATGCTCCCGCGGGCAAACGGGAAACTCACAACCCTCATTTTTTTTTAAGGGGGGCCCTGAGAACACTTTCTTCTCACTGGCCTATCACACAAAAAATCTTCCCCCCTTTCCACTGGGGAAATTCACAGGCATTTACCCTTAAATATAGATGTTTCTTTGGGTGGCATTAAACCATTTTTCATTTAAACCCCCCCCTTTTTTAAAACATGGCTGGACCATTGTAAACTTGGGGCACTTCCCCCGTTTGTTTTAAACCCATACCCCCTAATAGATTTAAGCTCTCACGAGCGGGCCCCCTCAAACCCTTTTGCTCATCTTAAGTACTTTTTAATGTGTAATTTTCTGTACGTTTTTTAACCTTTTAAATTTTTGAAACCCGTGCGCGGAAAAAGTTGGCACTATATAAATAAAATTTTTATTATTATTGTTATCCTGTATTTTTATTAGATAAACGAACTATCATAAAAAGGGTTTCCCTGGGTTTTTATTCCCTTTTATGGTGTTGAAAAAAGCCAAAAACTTTACTTTAAAAATCAAAAATACTAGTGCCCTTTTTGATACCCCATGTTTTTGATCTTTTTTCCCATTTGACTTTTCATAGTGATGCAACTCATGTGTGTTGCGAAAAGATGTCTTACAAGTTGATACCTGTAAATAGAAAAATAAACATACCATAACAAGACCAGTGTTACGGTTTTTGGAGGGGGAAACCCAAACTGGACCCCCGCAGGCGTTTGGCGAAAACCCCAAACACCGGGGAAGTGGAGCCCTAAGTGGATCCCGGTATTAAACCAGAGCCCCCCCGCAAAGGGGGTTGGTCTTGCTGCGGCGGGAGTAAAACCGGGTTTTCACTCCCACTGGCGGGGTTTTGCCTGCAGTGGGCCGGGGGTGTGTTAGGTCCCGGGAAAGGGGGCGGGCGGGTGTGGTCGGGGGAACGGGCAGGGGGGTTTAAAGGACAGGAGGCTCTGGTTCGTAGGGGTTTAGACAACCCCGGAGGTCGGGCAGGCGGAAAGGTTCGTAGACGGAAAAAACGTAACAAGGTTTGGGGTTTACAGGGGGGAAGGGCAAAAACAAAACCCGCCTGGAACACTTTCACCTTGGAATAAAAAACCAAGGTTTCCGGAAAAGGGCCGGCGGGGAAAAGAGGGGGGCCCTTAAATAGGACAGTCCCTTGGCAATAAAAAAATTTTCCCCGGTGCATTTCCCCCTTTAAATCTAAAGAGACCCGGGGGCCGGGGCACCCCCAAGGGGGCGGAGCTACAAGCCGGGGAAAGCTGGAGAGGGGACGAGCGGGGAAGCGTGGGGGGTAAGGGGAAAGCGGGGGGGGGCTGCGACCGGGCGGACCCCAAACCCCGACGTGGGGGAAAGGGGGGGCTCCGCGGGGAGGGGGGGCCACGGACGCTTCTGGGCCGGGACGGGGGGCCCGCAGGGGCGTCCATTACGTCCCCCCCAACCCTTGGGGCCCCCCCCCCCTGGGGCCCCCTCTTTTAACGGGTTTAAAAGGGAAACCTTTGGGGATGAGGCCCTGGGTTTAAAGTATTCTCGCCGGCTCCCAAGACCTCTTTTTTGGGGCCCAAAGCCCCTCCAGTCCCAAAAGTATCCCCCTTTCCCCAAAGTTTCTTTCTTTGCCCAGAAATCCCCTTGACCTCAAAAGCCCTTTCGGGGAACACCCAAACAGCGGAGGGGGGAAAACAGCCTTCGGGGAAAAGCGTTTTAAGGCCCGGGGGGGCTTCAACAGGGCACATGAAATGAGTTGGGAATTCTCACCCAGGAGGGAAAGCCGGGAGTTTGTAAGACACCGGGTTTTAAATGGGGGCCCGATGCCCTAAAGGGGCCCCCGGGAACCCGGGGGGACCCAGTTTGTGAGGGGGCATTTTTAAAGCACTAACGAACAGAGCCACACCTTTTTCCCCCTGGGGAAAAGGCCCTGGAGGGGATTTTCCCTCTTGTAAGCTTGATTCTTCATGCGCTCGGAAGCAGGAGCAGCCGGGATTGGGGGGTCGGGCCAGATGGCCTTCAAATCTTGGATCAGTGTTTTTTCCGCGGCCGGGACCTCCGGGAGGTTGCCAGAGGCAGGGGGTGGGGGGGGGGATGCAGCCCAAAAAACCCACTTTAAAAGGGGAGAGACCCCGGGGGTTCCCGACTAAAAGGGAGTTATAAGAACTCCCCCCAAAGGGCAGCAAAGGGCCCCAATTACCCTTGGCGTGCCGGGACGAAGTGGTAAAAGGTGCACCCCAAACCCGGGTTGCCCCTCCCCACCGGGGGCCGTTCTTTTTTCTGTGGGTGAAGGGGGGAAGAAAGCCCGATTTTGGGACCTAAATTTTATTCCCACAAAGCTGGGCCAAAAAATTGGAGACAAACGGCCCCCCGGGGCAGAGCTTTTTTTGCTGAGGAAGTCCATGCAGCCGGAACCAAAATAAAGGGAAAAAAAGTTTCCCCCAAAAAGAAACCCGAGGGGGCGGGCCCCGGGCCCGGTAACAAATCCCCATCTTGGAAAATTGGGGCCCTTTATTACCCAAATAACGGTTTTTGCCAGACGACGGGGGGGGGCGTAAGAAGTCCATTGGAAATGTTGGCCCAAAGGTTGCGTTGGAAATGGGGGGGGCCCTAAAAAGGGGCCCTTTCCGGCTTGTAAACGTGGCGCCCTTTTTGGGGGGCCCGGGAGTCAAAACGAAAAAAAGTCCTTAACACCCTTTTTTCCAAATTTCCCGGGCCAAACCATTTAAACCGGAAATCGGGACAGAAGGTTTTGGGGGGGCCGGGGTGCCCTCCCCACCAAGAAAAATGCCCCCCATTTTAGAATTTCCTGCGGAGGGGCTGGAACGCACAAAAGTCCTTCCAGGGGGAAACCTTCCGGAATCCCCCGGGCGCTGCCGGATGAGGCGCTCTGGAGGAAATTATTTGTTTGGAAAGTTCTTCCCCCACCACGTGGGAGGCACGGGGGGAAGGCGTCAGTCTCCCCATCTTCTCAGTGGCCTGAAGGGATTTAAAAGTAAAACCGGGGAGAAAAAAGGGGAAACCAAACCAGCCGGGTGGGTTTAAAGCGTGGAGCCGTCTGAAATATTGGAGGTTTCCCTTAAGGCCCGAGAAGAAAACGGGGGAAAAACCCGGGAAACCCTCCAGCGAAAAAGCCCCCTTTTCCAAGGCCAATTTTTATGGCAGAAAGTTTCCCGGCCCCAAATTTCGGGGGTAGTACCCCTTGGCCCGCGAAAAAGGTCTTGGAAAGAACCCAAACGTTACAGTCTTACCCTGGGCCTTTTTTTGGCGTAAAACTGCTCCGGCCCCTACGGGGACGAGGCATCCATTTTCCAGGGTAAAGGGGGTCTCGTGGAACCCGGGACGGAAAGGGAAGGAAGCCGAAGGGGAAGGGGGACTTGAGCTTAAAAAACCCCCCTCCTCCGCCTCGACGGGGCCAGCGCTTTGGATTGGCTTGTTTCTTGGTGGGGGCTATTTTCGGGGCCCCCAGCGTGGAGAAGTGGGGGAGAAGGCGATAGTAGTTGCAAAAGGGCCCAAAATCGCTTTGGGTTGCCCGCAAGCCCACGGGGGGGGCCACTGCAAAAACCGGCAGAACCCGTTTCGCTGGATCCATCCGTAGGCCCTTTATCCGAGAGAAAGTTAAAACCCCCCAAAACCGGGGGGCTCGTCTGTTTTTAAGAGGGACTTTTCCCCCGCTTGGCGTAAAAGTGGGTTTTCCCCGGGGCGTCTTTTGTACCTGGCGGGCATGGCTGCGGTGGGTCCGGGGTCAGGAGAGAACACCAGGGTCATCAAGGTAGCCCAAACCACCCGGTGTGGGGGGTCCCCGAAGACGTCATTCACCCAGCTCCCGAAAGACGGCAGGGGCCCTTTGCATAGTCCGAAGGGCATCACCAATAAATCAAAGGGGCCCCCTCCCTGGTGTTTTAAAAGGCCCCCTCTTCCCCCTCATCCCCCTTGCCGGGTTCGGGCCAAGGGTTTTAGGGGGCCCCTCAGATCCAACTTAGGAAAAAGAATTTTGGGGCCCTGCAGGGGCGAAAAATTTTCCCTGAAACAAAGGCAGGGGGTTTTCCGGTTATTTAAACCGGGGATCTTGTTCAAAACCCCCGGGAGGCTATGCCCGGGCCCTTTTGGAACCCTTTCCTTTTTCTTTTCGAAAAAAACCCCCGGGACCCGCGGGTGAAAGAGGACTTGCGGGTTTAACCCTTCCAAATTCTCCGGGGTGTTTCCCCCGGTCATTTGGGTTTAGTTCAGGAAGCGGGAAAAAGGGAGGGTCGGCCTCGGGAGGGCTGGGACCCGGCGGGGAGTTTGGGCATTTATATGGGGGGGGGTGCGGGGGGAAAAAACTCTCCCGTTGCCTCTCAGAGAAGACAATCGCGTACTCCCAAAAAATTTTTCGGGGGGAAAACCCGGGGGTGGCCCCCTGTAGGGGTTTCACGGGGGAACAGGGAAGCACCGGGCGAGGGGCCCCCCAAACAGCGTCCCCGAAGTTGGGACCCCAACGAATCCCTCTCCAGTAACCAGGGCCCGGAAAAGGAGAGTGGAGCCGTAAGGGCCCTGGGGGTCCCCAGGAGGGGCGCCCCACCCAGGAGGGAGTCAAATAAAAGGGAGCTTCTTCTTTTTGCAGCGCCCCCAAAAATGGAGGGGCAAATGGCTTGGTGGGCGAAAGGAAGGGGTCGCTAAGCAATTCCCCGGGTGACGTAAAAGATGAAAAGCGGGCTCTCCAAAGGGGAACCAAGGAAGCCCCATATTGCTTACACCGAGGACTGGGTATGAAGTTCCCCGGCCCGGGGCCGGGGTCCAAAACAAAGCCCCGGGAATTTGGAAACATGCCCGGCTCTGACACACCTGCACAGGCATCAAAGGGTGGAGCGGAGGAGGTTTTACCCCCTAGGGGAAAGCCCCCCCAAAAGATTTCCCAGGTGCGGAAGTTTTCCCGCAGGCTTGGGACGAAATGATGCTCTTGTTTAAACTTCCCTCCTCCCGTTCAATTTAAGCGGGATATCGATGGGGGCGCTAACCGGGAAACAGGTCAAGGGGGGAAGAAGGGGGGTCTCTAGCGGCCAAAGGGCCCTCCCCTTAAAAAGGCTTGAGAGCCCTTTCTTAAAGGGTAAAACAACCCGTACTGGGGAGCTTTTTGGGTACAAGTATTTTGGTTTCAGTGCACCCCTTTTAAGTGCTGGGCGGGCTTGCCCAAAAAACTTTTTTTTTTTTTTTTTTTTGTTGGTGATATAAGCTGAAAACCCAGGCCCCCCTGGTTTTTTTCTGTACAAAGGGGGTTACCCTCTTTAAAAACCCTTTTTCCCTTGCAATTCTCATCAGGTTTTTGGGTTTCATTTTTAGCCGTCTTCCCCTGGTTATTTAAAAGGGGGTTTTTTGCATGCTGGTTGAATTGGTACCTAGGGGCATTTGCTCTTTTTAAAAGGCAACCCGCCCCTTTTTTTCCCCCTGGGAGCAAAAAGGGCCCTAGAAACCTGCCTTTCTGGTAAACTATTAAAACCCCTTGAGCTGTAAGTGTAGCTTTGGGAGTTTTTTAAACACCTTTCGGGCCCCCCGTTCCCTGAAGTTTTCCGGGGGCCAGGGGGGCGGAAAATGTTCCAAAGTAGTTCCCAAAGACCCGGGCCCCCCCGGGGTAGATTTAGGAGGGCAGTTTCCGCAAGGGGGGATGCACGGGGTTGGGTTTCCCGAAGACTTCGGAACCGCTGAGAAATACTGTAGGAAAAAACCGCCCTTTACGGAATGTCTTGTCCCAAAGAGGCCCTAGCCCATCCAGGGCCCTTTCCGGAGAGGAGGCTGTTTACCCAAGCCACCCTTTGCACGTTCGGGCAGGAAACTGGTCAGTCACAGCTCCACGTGCAAAAGGTTCAAATTTGGGGGATGAACCCCCCCCGGGGTTTTCCGGGTCTCCCTAAAACTTGGGGCGGGAGCGACGGGGAAACTTTGGGCCCCCTTTTTGCCCACCGGAAACCGTATGGCAGGAAAAAAACTTCTGGAGCTGGCGAGGCTGTGCTGGGTGGGGCGGTTTACGAGTTGGGTGGGAAAAAATGGTTTTACTGGGTGAGTTGCATCGCCTGTTTTTTCCGAGTTGCTGAGACTGGCGGCAAAACAACGGACCCCCAAACTGGGGTAACGACCCCCTTGGGGGGATCCAGGGCCGGATCCCCACTGTTACCCGGGCTGGGGGGATCCACTGGACCAACCGCAGGCGAAGGCGTAAGCCCCCACCAGGGAGTGGAGTCCAAGTGGGTCCCGGGATTCACCAGAAACCCGCCGCAAAGCGGGGGATTTGGCTTGCTGCGGCGGGGGGCCCCCAGGGCACTACCAAAGGGGGGCTTGCCTGGGAGTGGCGGCCCCTTTGGGGCTAGGTAAAGGAACGGCAGGCAAAGGGTTTGTGGCGTGGACAGGCAGGGGGTCAGGACAGGCCCGGGTAGGGTTTTAACTTAAAAACCCCCGGGGGGGGCACGGGGGGTTCCCCAAGAACGGAAACCTAAGCAAGGGGCCCCGGTCCCGGGAAGCAAAGGCCCCCAAAAACCCCCCGGAACCCCCCTTTCCCCCGGAAAAACCAAGGTCCGGCAAGGGCCGGGGGGAGGGGGAAAAAAATGGAGCATGGGCCCGGAAAAACCCCAAAACCGGGGGCCCCCCCGCCCCTTTAAAAAATTTAAAAGAGCCGGGCCGGGGGAGCCCAAGGGGCGGGCAAAACGCCGGGAGGTGAGAAACCGCCCGGCAGGGGCGTGGGGTGGGTAAGTGGGCCGGCAGGGGCTTTTTAACCCCGGGGGGGACCCCGAACCCAGTTGCGGGAGGGGGGCCGCTGGGGCGGGGGGGGACGGACGCCTTCTGCGGGCCCGGGCCCGGGGTCGCAGGGGCGTCCGTTTCAACCCGGGAAACCCCCCCCCAGCAGGACCCACGCTTTAGAGTTTTCCTGATCCATTTTTTTTTTTTTATTTTTTAATTTGGCCCCTTTAAAAATCTTTAAAATTCTCCTTTTTTTTATTCTTCCAACACATCCAGTTTCTTTGCTCTCAGTGGTGTATTAAGTATCTTGTGAATTAGTAGGGTTAAAATAAAACTAAGCTGATGTTGAAGTGTGATTCTGCAACTACTTTTAAATTGGGATTAAACTTCTGACACAAATTTGGGAAAAACCCTTTTCTTTTTTTTTTGCCCGTGGGACATAATTAAAAAGGGGTTAATTATTTCTGTGGGTTTTAAATTTTTAAAAAGCAGGACTTTATTTTTGAGCTTGTTCCCACTGGGCTTGCTCCACTAAGCAGATATTTAATTAAAATGTTTTTAAAAAAATTTTGGGGGTAAAAAACCGGGTTTAGTTTTTTGTAAATAAAATTCAGTTGTTTTCTAAATTTTTCTTCATTGAAAATAATAAATGACAGGATTTTGGGGATTTCCTTCAGTCCACAGTGGGATAGACTGTTTTAAAAATTTTCTAACCTTTTTTGACAATGAAAAACCCATTCTTGACAGTCTTAAAAATGCGTCAAAATACACTCAACCCGGGCCCCCTTTTTTTAGGTTAAAACCTGTCCAATCTCCCCGTTAACCCCCTTTTAATTTTTTAATCAGCCAATCACATTTGGGGGCAACTCAGCATTTTTGGGATGTAAATGGTCCCAAAACAATCTCCTTCAGTTCAAACCGAGCATCATATGGGGAAAAAAAAGGTGATTTGATTGGGCCCTTTTAACGGGCAAGGTTTTTGGGGCCCGAAGGGCCCGGGCGGGGTATTTCAAAACGCGGGTCTCCTGGGATTTTCCCCGCACAACCATCTCTAGGGGTTTACAGAGAAGGTCCGAAAAAGAAAAAAAATTTCCCGTGAGGGGCAATTCCCGTGGGCGGAAAACCTTGTTGAAGCCCAAAGGTTCAAAGGAGAATGGGGAACGGTTTTGAGCTGATAGAAAGGCAACATGACTAAAATTAAACCACCCTTTCAACCCAAGGGAAGCAGAAAGAGCATCCTGAACGCACAGTAAAAGGGGAACTTTTGAGGCAGAAAGGGCCCACAGCGAAACAGAAAAACCAACCCGGGGGCCCCTCCTTTCGCTAAAAACAGGGAAAATGGGGGCTCCAAAAATTTGGGCCAAAGCTCAACGAAATTGGACAGTAGAAGATTGGAAAAACGTTCCGGGGCTGATGGCCGATTTCTTGGGTGCACATTTTGGATGGTAGGGGGCAGAAAATTTGGGGGTCAAACAACATGAAAGCCATGGATCCATCCTCCCTTTACAACGTTCAGGCTGGTGGTGGGTGGTGTCAAAGGGGGTGGGGAAAATTTTTTTGGCACTCTTTGGGGGCCCCCTTGGGACCAAAATTTAGCATCGTTTCAACACCTTGTTGAAACTATTTCCATGAAGAATTGAGGGAGTTTTTTGAAAAGGGAAAAAAAGGGGGCCAACCCCCGTTAAAAAGCATGGTGTACCTAATAAAGTTGGGCCCGGGGAGTGTATACATATTTTTTATAAATTTGTCACATGTTTTGAACTTCAAATCCCAAGCTTGCAAACTTTTTTTTGTTTTTTTACTTCATTCCCCTAACTGTGGCCAAAAATTGCTGCATTTCTTTGGCGGGAAAAAGGGGGTTGCACAAAAAGCCAAAGCCCCCTTTTCACAAAGCCACGTCCCTTTCTGCAAAGCCCTGTGCATTTTACAGACGCCCCGATTCTTTTGTTGGTTAAAGCGCTTAAGTGTCTAGAAACTGTCTAAAATATTTTTGGCCCCAAAAATTTTAGCCATAAAAAGTGGTGCAATTTTTTTTTTATAAATGTGTCCCCGTATGTTTGAAGCTAGCATTAGAAATCTGGAGGCGTACAATGCAGCTTTTTTGTGGGTGGGAAAAGGGAGAAATCTCGAGATAACCATGGTGCTCACTGTTAGCAGACGGTTGGCAGAAAAGGGTAAAAAATGGGACAAAGGACAGAGGTATTGATTTTAAATGAATTAAGGGGGATTTTTGAAGGTTCCTAGAAGAGTAACGTCACTCCTATTTCTATATTACCTGGCTATATTGCCTATATGGGTAATAAAGTAAGAGTATCAGTTTCAGGAATGGCATCCTTCAACGAAACAGTGAACAATTAGAGAGTTGCATGGTTTAAATCTTTGTGTCAGGGAGAAGCATTTGAGTTCCGAGAGCACTCGTCTAACTTTTCATTTGGGTACGAACTGTATTCTGCAATTAATTTGAATATGAGAGAGAGTTGTTTAACTAACTCAGACCCCAAAAATTTTGGCCCCAAACCCTTAGTAACTCAAAAACATACTAAACCCAAAATGGGAGAAAATAAAAAAGAAAAAAAACTTTATTGAAAAATACATGAAACCCCAAAAATGCACTTTAGCGGCAGTGTGGTTGAGCCCGGGCTTATTAAACAAGCATATAGCATTGTAAAAAGGGCTGTCTGGCAGAAAAGAAATGATCTGAAATGAACAAGGCTGGATAAAAAAACAAACAAGCAAAAAAAAGGTTTTACTTACCTAGCTGCAGCTCCCCAGATATATTCTACTCTTCATTTTCAGGTTTTTGGCCCGAGATGTAAAAGAGGTTCGGGTTTCATTCACTTACAATGGAGCATAAGTCTCTCCTGCATTTTGGAACGAGAACCTGGAAGTGAAGGGAGGTCCAGAGCAGCAGTTGTGAGGGACAGCTAGGTAAATATAACTTTTTGTTTTTTACCTAGTCAGGCCCTAGTATACAGACTCTGTAAAAAAATTAAGATACCCCAAAAAACTGCAAAATTTTCATTTTTCTCTCCTGATTATTACTCTTTCAATGGTATGTATTTTTGAGAAAAATGTACATTGTTATTTTTATTTTATATAAACTCCTAGACAACATGTCTCCCAAAATTTCACATAGCCAAGAACTTTTGTAATTATTTATGCAGTAAATGGGAAATTTTCAGGAATTTTTCAAGTCAGGAAGCGTTTTCTTTTCAACTTCTTTGGCATGGTAAAATTAATTTTTTCATTCACAGTCCTGTTGGTCTATTCCTAGCCCTTGCTTGGCCATCCAGCTTGTCCTATTAAAAGATGATTGTGAAGACCACAGCATTGTTTTTTATACTTTCCTTCATTAAATAAGATTTCGTTCAGGTAATCACCTAATCAGAAGTACATTAAGTAGAATGAGGTGTTCTTTGGTTGGAATTCAACTAACCTGCATGACCCCCAGATTAAAAAGTGCCGGAAAAAGGATCTTTCAAACCACCTTTTTAGTTTCACTTGACAATGACCTGATACCCGTTCATGGGCCCACAGCATGAGCCCCAAACCTGCAAGAACCCCAATTAAAAAAGTGCCGGAAAAGAAGTCTTTCAAAACCACCATTTTAAGTTGAACTGGACATTGACTATATTATCTTTCCTGTACCGCAGAATGACCATTTAAACCTGTCTGAGACCCACGATTAAAAAGTGTTCGGGAACAGGAGTCTTTCAACCACCCAATTTAGTTGAACTGTAATTGACTATACCTGTCCTGGACCGCAGTATGACCATTAACCTGTCCTTACCCCCAAATTAAAATGTGCTGGGAAAAGGAGTCCTTTGAACCACCATTTAAGTTGAACTGTACATTCACTATATCTGTCCATTACCCAGATGACATTAAACCTGTCTGAACCCACAGAAGAAAAAGATGCCCGGGAAATAGGAGTCTTTCAACCACCATTTTAGTTTCCACTGGACTATACTGTCCCTGTCCTGTGTAGCGCTTGCCCCTCCGTAAGATGCGGACCAATTGAGCTTCACTGGAAATACTGGTGGTTAACGCTCCCCTGTTCCACCCAGGTGCCCTTGTTTCTTGGGCAATCTTTTTCTTATTTTTACTCAACTTGCCTGGAGGAAATTGTCTCTGTACTTTTGATCTCTGTCCGTGCCCAAACTCCATGTCCCTCCTGAATAACCTACATCTGGTCAAGTTTTCCTGTACCTTACCTTGTACAATCAGAAGAATTTTTTTACCAGCTATTTTGTACATGCAAGTTTTTTAGTAGTTTAAATCTAAAAACACATTTTAAAATAGATGGAATCCCCACCATGTGCTTTGGTTTACTCTTTTTTGTAATTGTATAAAAATGGTTGTCTCAAAAGGGAAGATCTCGCCTTAAGGAAGAGCACCGAACGACGGCTTGTAGAGTTTTTGTTTTGCCTTTTCGCCTCTAACTTAGACATCTGCATTATCACAAGGCCCATTGTCTCAATACAGGATAAGCTATGGTTATAAGATCTTGCAAAAACAAGTCATTGTTGTAATATTTAGTCCATTAACAGTGTATCCTACCATATACATGATTCTGACAGCACCATCACCCATGAGCCACCTTGACATTGTGAAAGAACAATGAGTCTGTTAGAACTCAACATTTTTTTTATAATAAGGCCCTGTAGTATAGCTGCATTTCAAAGCAAAATCCCCAAAAATTCAAAGGCATGACCCTTGAGCCACTTTGGAAGCGAGTGTAAAGAACAAATGTCTGTTAGAAACCAACATTTATTTTTATAATATGACCGTATATTGCTGCATTTCAAAGCAGCAATACCCAAAAAATATAAAAATGACTTCTCAGCTCCACTATTAAAAAATTGTGAGGGAAGAAAATGCCACTAAAAACCACATTTCTTGTTCCAAAGGACCATGATTATTTCTGTATCTCCACAGCTACATGACCTCAAAAAATTATAACATTACTTCTCAGCCACTATTAAAATTGAGAAGGGGAGAAAATCCACATAAAAGCCACACTAAAGATTCAGTCTCCAAAGGACCATAGATTATAGCTGTATCCCCCTCACAGCAACCATGACCTCAAAAACGGGAAACCTTGCTGTCTTTTATACATTCTCCTCCCTCGCTCACAGCAAAACCAGCAAAATGAACTATGGGAAAAGAGAATAAAAATTGGTAGGTAAGAAAATGATCATTTTAAAAAACATTTTTTCAAGAGACCATTTTCTGTTTGAAGAGGAATGGAAGTAGACCAGCAACTAATCGGTGACACACCTCTGCAATTTGGGGCCACAAACTCATCAGGATCCATGCTGATTCATCTAGATGAAAGTCAAACATCCACATTATCTGTTGGAACAGCCGATGCGTTTGTCTTTATGACTCCTCCAGCTGTGCTGAAGGTCCACGGTCAGATATGACGCCAGCTGCTGGCAGGGCACAACACCCTCTATGGCTGGCGGCCAGCTCTGTGCCAATTCGTAACCATATTTGGATACCCAGATATCTTTTGGGTCCGTAACACATAACAAAAACATCGGTGTTGAGTACACAGATGTCGTGGCGGTGGACCCATGATCTTATAGGAGCTGGTCTCTGTGTGTTGGATTGTGCCCTGGCATTGCAAGCGTGGGTGAGGTGGTAGACAAAGATTGCCAGAGGTCACCCATTAGGCTTCTGCCACCTTGCCTGCTGCTGCTGCAAGGCCGAGCTACGGCTAACTTGTGCACTCTAACTGCTGTCACGTCGCTGATTTTGTTCCACTGTGACCATTTGGGGAATGTGACGCAAACGCAACAGATGGTCTCCGAGGTTGAATCAAATCAGCAAGTCTGCCATTTCCTGCATTTAACTCTCTATTTGATATGATATATATTTGTGGCTATATACATATACAGTAAGGGTTTTCGGGTAGGGTGTGATTATAGGTGTGTGGTAGGAGAGGTATAGGCGCGGGGGGGGGGGTGGGTTACATGGCCGCGCGGGGTAGTGGGTTGTGTGTTGCGGCGACCCAGTAACTTGTTTTTCATTTGATGGCCTAATGCGAGGAAGTCAATGTTGGAGAAAATGGAGACATCCAAGCACGTCAAGGAGAGATGGAGCCTTGATTATCCCAAGCCTCTGGAGTCGAGGGGGAACTAGCCAACCACTGATCTTCCTCATCTTCCTCCTCCCGCCTTCAAATTCAGCGCCAACCTCTTTCCAAGAGCAGGGACGTCGGTAACGTCGGTGTCTAGAGAATTAACCTCCTCCTCCATCCTTCCGGCTGGCCTCCGGCACAGGCTTCAAACACAGCCATGACTTGCCTTATGCTGGAATGATGCTACGCCTGGAGAGCTGATGCGCCACCTATCGCACTTAGCTCTGGACCGCCCCTGAGAACCACTGCCTAATGAAGACCCTATAAATTGTGAAAGCTGTCGGGCCATGTGGATTGGACGGAGAGAAAGGCTCTGTGGTCCGTCTCCTATCCTCCGTACCGCTGGCGGGACCAGTTGTTTCAAGTGTCCCAAGATCGATCGTTCCAGAACTAAGTATCACCACAATGCTTCATGTCTGACAAGGGCATAGTCCGCACTGACCATTTTGGTGGCTTCTAAAAACTGGCAAGGATGGTGGCAGAGCACCTTTCACCTGCCTCCACTCTCAGTGGCTCAACACCCCGAGGTCCGCCACCGCTGCTTGTCAGGCCATGTGTCACTTCGTACTGCGTAATGGCATTGCGCTGCTGGCTGCCAAACAATCGATGAGCATGTGGAGGTGGAATTCCAGCGTGTTTCCACGTCAACAAGTGAAATGTTTGACGGGAGGCCGAGCAGACCTGCAACCAGCCAGGCAGGACGAAGCAGGGTGCAACGGCGAAAGTGCAACTTATACTTCGAGCCTTCCTCAGCAGGCAGTCCAGACCCGGTAGCTCTTTAGAAATTTCTGGACGACAAAGGTTCAGGACAGTGCCAGGCCAAGGGATGGTCGCTGCATCCTACCGATTCTAAAGGGCGGCCAGCAGATTTCGATCCGTTACTCGCACACCACCGTTGCCTGGCAAAAGGTTTCTTGTCACATCATACCAGCGCTAGTATCCCTCGTTGCGGAGAACCCGCCACAGCTCCTGAAACTGTGGTGTGGACGGTCTCCAAGACAGATTAATTTCAACACGGCCTGGTTTTCTCTGGGCATCGTGAATGCCACCAGAGGACCATGAGGGAAAGAACCCTGCACCATCCCTGGCGGTTTTTGAAACTTGCGCCGATCCTGAGAGCCACGCGTCCACCCCCAAGACATACAACCGCAGCTCACCCAGTGAGCTGTCACAGGATATAGCGGCCTAGGCCGTGCTTACTAGTCCATGTGTCGGTGGGTCATATGGACTTTTCCGGCCACAGATGCAGACAACGCGCTTGAAATTTAGATTACACGTGGCTTGTGGCCAGGGCATGGATGGTTTTTGCTTCTGTGCAAAGAAATGCCAGCTCGGCATCTGTATTGGGGGCAGGCACAAGGGCCCATGACGTGGAGAAACCCATCTGTGTCCACCAAACGGCAAGGACAAACATTCCAAGGCCAATAGCCTGGGCAATGCCGACATTCAGGCTTTTGGGCTTTGGGATGGTTTGGGTTTTAAAGAGTTTCTTCTGCTCCCAAACCATGGAAGACAGATGCTGGCTGCCTAGACTGGCCGCTGTATCGGCGTGCAGGTCGTCCAAACTGGCGGGAGAGAAGGGGTAGGATGGGGTCTTGGTGGTGCTGGTGGTACTGGGGCGATGGTGGCGGCTGAAGCGAGGCTTGAGTCCCTGATCATGGAACTCTGAAGACATGGGCAGCTGAGAAATGCTTGGTGGTGGCGGAGGAGGAGGGGCGGAGACAGGGGGTGTGACAGGGGTTGGAGGCCCGGCGTCGGTTTGGCCTTTTTTGGCCAAGTGTTGCCTCCATTTCAATCATCTTTCGCTGCATGTGACTAGACATGTTGGTGTTGGTTAACCACCTAAGGTTCTTGCCTCAAACTTATGCGTTTACGGCATAGGCGGCATATGACATCCTGGGTGAATCAGAGGCTTGCTCAAAGAAGGCCCAGCTTGAGAGGTCCGGGACCTTTTTGACGGCGATAAGCGAGGAGGGGGGTTTTGGGCGCTGACCGTGGGCTGGTGGAATCATAATCAGCGGATTTCTGCGACCGCCCTCTCCCTTTTTGAGGCGGAACCCGTACTGACAATACCCCATCGTCTTCCTCCCGTCCAGTGATGAAGCGCTCGCAAGCAAATTCTGCTCAAAAGACCACGTTGGATCCACAATATCGTCATCATCATCATAAACACGGGTGACTTCGTCGTCCTGACATTCTGCATCCAGGAGCTGCGGGCTACAAGCAAGAGGGACTGCAAGGCTTTTTTTCCACCGCCTGGGATTTTTGCCGATTGACCGGCTTCCTTCTCCTCCTCTGATGGCATCAGTACTGGGCGTCAGAAGCAGAGAAAATCATCCTCTTTGGCCTCTTGATCTTTTAACATGCCTTCTGACCCAACCGAAATTTTGTCATAAAAGAGGTCTTCAGAAAATGGATTATCCACAGGGGTGGGTACACGAGTTGACATTTGGGCTGCTTTCATGTTGGACAGATGCGGGTTGATGCTGATGACGACATTTGTGGCGTGACTGGGAGGACGGGGAAGTAAGACTGCTGGATGCAGGTTGCATTAACCACTGAAGGACAGTTTGGCGACGCTGTTCGTTACTGAGATTCACAGGACCCTGACCCAGCGATGACAGGCCTGACGGTCCTGCAACTGACGATCCGCTGGCATGCGTGTTGTCGCCGCACTTGGAAGGAGCACCTTCTCTTGTACCTCTACCTCCATGTCTACCCCCCTCTTTGCTCGCTTACCACCTGAATTTCGCTCCATGTTCAGAAATATAAAAATTTGAGAAGGTATGGAATAGTTTTGGAAAGCCCTCTTATTAAAAGACGGCAAATCACAGCTATTCTCAAATCCTCAAATCAAAACAAAATTGCTGGATTCAAATATAACTGCAAAGTAGATCTATCAACAAAGCTGGCCTGCGCCAAAGTGAAAAAACACGTATCTGAAATGTATTCGGATAATAAAAGGTATTTTTGGCACCTATCAATTCACCTGTGGTGACTACAAAATTGCTGTATTCAAATTTAACTGCAAAGTAGATCTATCAACAAATCTGGACTGGGCAAAAGTGCAAAAAACACGTATCTGTTATGTATTCGTATAATACAAGATATTTTTGGCACCTTTCAATTCACCTGTGGTGAGTATAAAATTGCTGTTTTCAGATTTAAGTGCAAGCTGCCTCAATGAACAAAGCTGTAGTGCGCCAAAGTAAAAAAACACGTATCTGTTATGTTTTTCGAAATAATACAAAATATTTTTGGCACCTTTCAATTCACCTGTGGGGGACAAATAATTGCTGGATTCAAATTTAAGTGCAAGGTGTCTATCAACAAATCTGGACTGGGCAAAAGTGCCAAAAAACACGTATCTGTTATGTATTCGTATAATACAAGATATTTTTGGCACCTTCAATTCACCTGTGGTGACTATAAAATTGCTGGATTCAGATTTAAGTGCAAGCTGCTCAATGAACAAAGCTGTATTTGCGCCAAAGTCAAAAAACAAATATCTGTTAGTATTCGTATAATACAAGATATTTTTGGCACCTTTCAATTCACGGGTGGGACTATAAAATTGCGGGATTCAAATTTAAGTGCAAGGTGTCTATCATCAAATCTGGACTGGCAAAAGTGCAAAAAAAACACGTATCTTTTTATGTATTCGTATAATACAAGGTATTTTTGGCACCTTTCAATTCACCTGTGGTGACTATAAAATTGCTGGATTCAGATTTAAGTGCAAGCTCCCTCAATGAACAAACCCTGTAGTGCGCCAAAGTAAAAAAAACATTTATCTGTTATGTATTCATATAATACAAGATATTTTTGGCATCTTTCAATTGACCTGTGGTGACTATAAATTGCTGGATTCAAATTTAAGTGTAAGGTGTCTATCAACAAATCTGGACTGGGCAAAAGTGCAAAAAACAGTATCTGTTATGTATTCGTATAATACAAGGTATTTTTGGCACCTTTCAATTCACCTGTGGTGACTATAAAATTGCTGGATTCAGATTTAAGTGCAAGCTGCCTCAATGAACAAAGCTGTAGTGCGCCAAAGTCAAAAAACACGTATCTGTTATGTATTCATATAATACAAGATATTTTGGCCCCTTTCAATTCCCCTGTGGGACTATAAAATTGCTGTATTAAAAATTTTAAAGGGCAAGCTGCCTCAATGAACAAAGCTGTAGTGCGCCAAAGTCAAAAAACATGTATCTGTTATGTATTCGTATAATACAAGATTTTTTTTTGGCACCTTTCAATTCACCTGTGGTGACTATAAAATTGCTGGATTCAGATTTAAGTGCAAGCTGCCTCAATGAACAAAGCTGTAGTGCGCCAAAGTCAAAAAACACGTATCTGTTATGTATTCGTATAATACAAGATTTTTTTGGCACCTTTCAATTCACCTGTGGTGACTATAAAATTGCTGTATTCAAATTTAAGTGCAAGCTGCCTCAATGAACAAAGCTGTAGTGCGCCAAAGTAAAAAAACACATATCTGAAATGAAAACGTATAAAAAAAAATAAAATTGGCACCATTCAATTCACCTGTGGTGAATAAAAAATTGCTGTATTCAAATTTAAGTGCAAGCTGCCTCAATGAACAAAGCGTAGTTCACCAAAAGTAAAAAAAACGTATCTGTTATGTATTCGTATAATACAAGATATTTTTGGCACCTTTCAAAATCACTTTTTGGTGACTATAAAATTGCTGGATTCAAATTTAATGCAAGGTGGATATTTTCAACAAAGGTGGAATGGGCAAAATTGAAAATGAACACCTATCTGAAATGTATACTGATAATAGGTGTATCCTATAAGTTCAGGCTGCCCAATATCCAGGAAATCTTACAATAGAAAACTGTGAAGAATAAAGCTATTGCAGTGCAATGTCTACACTAAGTTTTGGGTAACTTTATACAGTTTCTTTATAGAGCTTGTCGGGTGTTCGCCCACGCCCCCCCCCCCCCACTTCCCACGTGATTTTTACAGCGGTAGTTGCTCCTTTAAAATTCTCTAGCTAACTACATAAAATCTTCCAATCTCTAATCTAACTAAATTGTAAGGATCACAGCTAAGTAGAGGTTTCTCTGTAAAAGAAATAGAATAATTTTCGCTGAGCTGTTTGGACACAAGCAGAGCGCATGTTCCTTCTGCTCTGAGACCTGAGAGACACGAGGCTGAACAGGAAACGCTGTTCTATGTAAAACGAGGTCATGTGTTTTTTTCCAGCAATCGCAACCATACACCCCCAGTCATGACGTCGCACACACAATCTCACCCTGCTCTATTCTGTAAGCTGATTTGCTGGCCGTCAAAATGACAGGAAGCGCCGAAAATGGCGCGATCTTAATAGATGATACACAGATTTTAACCTAAATTATCGCATTATCTAAAAATTTCGATCAACATAAAAACTGTGCCCATTTCAACTTTGTCGATAATAATCGCTCAACACTAATTATTTTTATTCTGCCAGACAGCACCATAAAGAGCTCTTTCCTGCATAGATTCAGTTCCTCTTTCTTTGTATCTTACATGAACTAATATAGTCCACACTGTTTTTACCTGAAAAACATAAAATCAGAATGATAAGATAGAGAAAGGATGTGTGAGCGGCTTCTTCAGATACTGACAAACAAAAAAAGATGCTGCTACAGGTAATAATGCTGAAGTTCTGCTCCTCAATACTCAACTGTTACATACATGAGCAGTATTATCTGGATAGTGTACTGTTTAATCTATATAGTCAATCCATTGGAGCCAATAGTATGGACTGTAAACCATTTTTTTTTCTCTAGATAGTGGCCTACTGCACTGGTTTAAAAAAATGTATAGAGGCAGAGGTTTTAATACATGTATATTAGAGTATTTTTTGAATTCCTGTTATTTTAAGGATAAAAAATAAGATACGGACAACCCTTTAAGCCAGTGAATATTTTCCACTGGAAAAAAATAGGAGCAAATTGGTACATAAATCATGCATATGCATTTTATAACATTATATTCAATATTGTGTGGGAGAAAAACGTATTTGCATGGACTTACTAACAATTCTGCATGTCTTCATACAGTTTATACCTTTACAATTTAGCATTGTGGCCCATACTATTCTTTTCTCCAAAACAAACATTCACCAATAGAAAGCTGGCCAAACAGAGAATGGTGCATTCAGTTCAATGCATTATAGTCTGGCCTGCATTTGCCACAGGGGACTCAGATTGGGTGCACAAAGCTTTGAAATTTAAGGTAGGCATAGTAAAATATGCTATAAAATATGGTTTAAAAGTAGTGATTGACAAACTATATATCAGCTCTGCTATTCCTAGCTAAGCCTGTTACAGTGACATGACTGCAGAAGTTTTGTAAACTGTAGTACATAAGGCTACATAGCTCAAAAGGGTTAAGGTTTGTCAGTAACATAAAAAGGCTTTGTTTTACTGATCATCATGGTCGGACAGGACAGCTGGAGCAATGAGCAGAGATAGGTGGTTGGTAACCTAGGGAAGCTTGGATACGCAAGCAGTAAAATAAAATTTCATCTATCTTCTAAACAAAGCAAAGTCAGGACCGCAATTGTATTTAGTAGTAGTCTTTTTTTTTTTTACCTTTGCCTATATGTTAAAACCTAATTATTGTGATGAGAAAACGTCTTAGTGGTTTTTATTAGACACCTATTTTGTGGTAATATTTTGTTGCTGTAAGAATTAACATTTGGCCATTAAATGGTGATGTTATTAAATCAGGGTATGGAAGTGTTACCAACTAAAGGTGCTTTCACACAAATTTTTTTTTTGTAGAAATGCACATCAATAAAAGCAGTTTAATGCTATTCCTTTCTGCAAAAAAAACCACACCAAAAAAGCACCAAAGACACACTGTGTGAAAGCACCCTTACTGTATTTATTACTAAAGACGATGATAATCTATAATACCGTTTCCAGTACTGCATATTGTGCATTAGAGCGCATGAATCTTGGGAAGCCCACACTACCATACACGAGAGCTTACCTTATGTTGGTTGCCACTTTTCTAAGAGAAAAGAGTGGTGATGAAAAATATTAGATATTATCCACAAAAGTTGTGAGAAATCCATGTAGCATTTATTCTCAATATATATTTTTTACTGCAGTCACATATGAATACTGGTGTAACCACCTTGATTCAAGGGCCATTTATATTTATATATGCATTGTTTTTCCTGACGAAATGATCAATCAGTGAGATCAAAAATTATTGCTGATCTTCTCTTCTCCAAGTAAACTGTGTGGCCTATGTTTTAGATCCTTTAGTGCGGATGTATTCTGGCTTAGTGCCTTGGGCAGTGTGAACTGTAAAAATTACCTTGATTATAGACAATAGACATGTTCAGGTATATATTTAAATACCATTTTCAGTCATTTCAACGTAATCACTTGAAAAGAGCAGGCTGTTCTGTCAAAATGTCGCACTGAATAAAACAGCAACTTTATATTACGGAACTTCAACAATGCTGTGATTCTCTTATTTTATGCATTACATGAAATTGACATGCTTGTTGCTCATGTGCATGGTCGGACTCATAGCGTGCTGACTGTTTTTTTCCCCTATTTTGTTAGTGGAAATGATAAATAGGATATGAACTTTAGATGTGTTGTTCTTTTATCACATTTACATTGGTTGTTTAATTGCTTTAATCAATATTTGTTTGGCTGTTTCTTGATCCTTTACTGAGATATAGCAAACCGTAACATGAAATTCAATGCATTCAAGACCATGATACAGAAAATGTTAAACTAGTTAGGATGCAATAAACTCTAAGGGAAACTGTCTAGGTCTAAAATTCACTTTGTTACCCATAGCAACCAATCAAAGTGCCCCTCTCATTTTTCCAGAACAATATATGGAATGAGAAGGGCGCTCTGATTGGTTGCTATTGGCAACAAAGTGAATTTTAGACCTAGACAGTTTTCATAAATGTGGCCCTAAATTCACACTTAACACAGCACATCCTATTAAAATAAAGTTTGATGGGACCATGAAATTTTTTCTCGATGTAGAATAGTATGTTTACATAGGGTCTTTGCAGTGTATAGCAGCGCGTACTGTGCTTGCTGCTATATGCTGGGTATTTTAAAAGTACGGGCTGGCCAGTGCGTACTTCTAAAAGGCTCTGTGTTGGCTCCCATAGATCTTCACTTTTCCCTGTGCATAAGAGCTGGGAGGAAGTGACATGTTAATTCTTTCTCCTGGCACACAATACATGTCAGGGAAAACGACAGGTAATCATAGCTTTCAATGAGAGATATGAATTACTGTTTTTGTGTGCCGTACTTCGGGCGTATTGTAGCGAGATTATGTGCCGAAGTACGCCCCTCAAATATGCCATGTGAACATACCCTAATAGGACAGAATCAAAAATACTCCCACACAATAAGTCTTTTATCAGAGCATGTTGGGTATTTTAAATAAGTGAATATTTTTAAGTTATATACATTGTTATGTATATTTTGACAAGTATAACAGAAACAAAGCAAAGGGGGTCTCACTAGAGAAGTAAAAAAAAGTTGCACATTAATGTACTAGGCCCCATAAGTTAACAATGTTTTTACAATAAACGCCATATAAATATGGATATAATACAGATAAAAACGGCCTTAAGCAGAAGTCAAACATACAGTGAAATCTGTATTCCTATGGTAACAAAAGCACTTAATCTATTATGTTATTGTTTCCATTTGTTATAAAGTGACAGCTATCTTTATCAGTTATGCTAAAACAAATGGACTTATTGGCGCCACTGCATTTATAGTGATTTAAAGGATTGTCTCCTACAGGTTTCAAGGAAGCAATGAAATGAGATACTCTGTCCACGTTCCTGGTTCAGACTGACTGATATGCATATGCACCTTGCTTGTACAGCTCATACCTGTACATAGCTAAACTAGAATCATATTAGCTTCTCAAACTGTCTCACAGACCTTCTTATCTGAACCCTGCTAACAAAAGCCCTTAATACAGTTCTGTTTACTTTGAGATAAATCAAGCTTTTTACTGCCGGCAGCATGACACTGTGGACACTGCATGACCTGTGTAATTACTCCAACTCACTGTTTATCTCATTGAACAAACAGCAGGGGAGAATTTGAATTACAGGTCTGTTACAGAGGGAACTGAAATTAGCCAGGAGGTCATAAATTCCAGCCTTGTATCTCCTTAGGGAAAACAGTGAGGAACAAAGCAATATAAATGAAAATGTCTTTATTTTTGTTTTCGCCAACAATTTGAAAGCTATTCTTTGTAGCACGTATACGACAACCCCCGTTAAGTTTGTTAGACATGTTTTCTATCTTCTGGATGTAACAATAATCTTTGTCTAACTCTGTACTGACTAATGTCAGATGTTGCATGAAGAGCAATGTTTTCAATGTTTTCCTTGTAAGAAGAGGTGTTAACAGTATGTGGGGTGTTTAATGGTTTGTGTGTTTTTAATGTGTTGCTTTTTTACCATGTCTAGAATCTGTGATAAAAATGAGTTTTTAAGTATTCAGAATACAGCGGTTTTATATTATACTCAGTGTTGTACTTATAAATATAGAAGAGCACCAAGTACTTTTAAAGTTGTAGTCTATTAAGTTAAACTATCGTAAGGGGGTCAGCTTGGTGGTATACCAAAAAGTCCAAGGGCAATAGGGACACAGACAGCCATCCAAGCTTGGTTCTTGTCCGGCGTTTATTTGCACACTGCTGACAAAACAAACAATACACAAAATAAAGACCTGCTCGTCCGAGCACTAACTAGACATGAACTCTCCTTACTACAGTCTTGTAGCTGGTTTTGCTGTGGTGTAGTTTCTCAGGCCCAAACTTCCTGGCCTGTAATTGCAGACACACCCAGTAAGCCAACTAGTTGACTTATATAAGCCGCTAAATCCTCCTGAGCCCTGGAACATGGGAGCAGTACACCCCACCAAAACACTTTGACTGCTCCCTAAAAACCGTCCCTGACTACCTGTATTCCCACAGCTAAACTAGCACTAGCTAAACATAGTAACATAGTTAGTATGGTTGAAAAAAGACCACGTTTCCATCAAGTTCACCAAGGGAGGGGAAAAAGTGGGCGAAGGGATGGAGACCAGGATTTTAAGCCACAGCCTCCACACTGGTTTTAATACCCTGAAACCCACTGCAAGAAACCAATCTGCTTCAGGGGAGACCCCATTCTGACCCCGGAGGCCGCCACCCCAAGCCAGGATCCAGGAATTTTACATAGCTACATTACACAATAATATTCTTTTCTTTCATGTAGAGTATCTAAGCCTTTTTTGAAGTCCCAACTGTCCCTGCTGTAACTGGCGCCTCAGGCAGGCCTATTTCTTCCACAGATTTAACAGGTTATTACATTGAAGACCCCGCTTTCTCCTCTGGAAATTGAATCCTTTACCTCTCTAGCCGAAGGAAATGTCCCTTGTTGTTTAGGTGGCCCTTTTACATAAATAATTTTTCCCCCATGCTTTTTTGTCGGAGACCGATTTATAATTTATATAAAATTTTTTAATCATGTCCCCCCTGAAGCCATCATTTCTCAAGACTAAAATAAGTTCAGATTCTACTAAACCTCTCCTCATAACTTAGATCTCCATTCCTCTATTAGTTATGGTTGCTCGTCATTGTGCACCTCTCTACTCCAATTACATCTTTCTATAAACTGGAGCCCAGAACTAAACAGATATTCTAAGTGAGGTTGCACCAATGCTTTATTCACTGTATAATTACATCCTTATTCCGCGAGTCCATGCTCTTTTAATACTCAGCAATATCCTACTTGCCTTAAAGTCAGCTGATTGACACAGAATGCTGTTCTGTAGTTTTATGATATACAAAACGCCCAGATTTTTCTACAAGCGATTCTCCAAGTTTTTCTCTCCCAAGTACATATGATGCCTGCAGATTTATTTGTACCCAGATGCAGAAACCTTACATTTATCCAATTTTACCCTCATTTGCCAAGTTGATTCCCAAACCCACATTGTGTCCAGGTCTGCTTGCAATTTATGAGCATCATCCATTGAATGCACTACCCTACAAATCTTGGTGTTATTTCAAAAATAGAAACCCGTGCTATGATCCCCTCACACAATATCATTATTAGATAGATAAATAGAGAGGAACCCAATGCTTATCCCTGTGGCAACACCAATTCCTTCTAACAGGGGAACCACTCAGAGTAGGAGTCATTTTACCACCACTCTCCTGGAAACCGAATCCGATAGCCAGTTTTTTATCAATCACGACACGTTATATTCTAACCCAATGGATTCTAATTTACCCAACAAATGCTATGAGGGGGACACGTTCAAACACCTTTGCAAAGTCTAAAAACACATAAAACCACAACACCCACAATCCAGACTTCTACTCAAACGTCTTCATAAAAGCAGATCAGGTTGGTTTGACAACGACGTCTCTCCGTAGAGTAAAAATCATGCTGGCAATCACTTATAATATTGGTAAATTCTTCTGACATCTTCATGTATATAGTCCCTTATGACCACTCAAAAACAATTTTCCCACAAACATTTGTTAAGCCTACTGGCTATAATTATCTGGCAAGAATTGAAGCCTTTTTGAAGAGGGAACTACATTAGCCTTTGGTGCATCTCCGGCACTATAAACCAGTCACCAGAGATCTCTAAATATTATATACAGGGCAGGGGGCGTAACTTGGGAAGCCTGGGCCCCATAGCAAACTTTTGGATGCCCCCCCCCCCCCCACACCTCCCCGACCACAAAAATCTACCTGGACCTCTTACGTTATGAAGTTACTAGATAATACAAGGAGCTATTACGTCACCATAGATATCACCATCATACTGCTACCAAACAAATCCCACTATACCCAGATTAACATTACCAAGAACTTACTTCACTATGGACCTCCTGATTAAAACCGCCAGAACAAACCACAAATACCACCACATAGTGAAATGAAATGAAACCCCTGATCCTATTACGTAATAAATGATTAAGATTCGCACCGATATATGGTAGAATACCAGTGTAGACATGTGCCCTTCAAAACCTCCTATAATTAACCTACCATATAGTGACACATGATACCAGTATACACAGGCTCTGCAGACTGTATCTCACCACCATATCACAACAGTCACTATAAATGGTAGATATGCTTAGTACACAAGCTCAGCGACTGTATATTACCACCAATTGCAGTCACGTGTCATAGTGGTAGATATGCGTGTACACAGCTCTGGCCCCAGAACATATGGGTGAAACATGCAGTTACATCTAGTGACTCACAGGTGACGTATCTCCGATGAGTATTTACTTTCCATTTGTTCTGCATCCAGTCCAACCGCCATGATGACTTCTCCTGACTTCTCCCGGCCGCCACTTTGTCCCTCGAAGCATTTGGACACAAATAGATTACATCCTGACTTTTCCCAGCACTCACTCCCTGCCCCCAGCTCTGAACACACTTCCTAGTGGTTGGGGAGAGAGGTTACAGGTCATTAGATAAGAGGTCCAGTCCTCCTAGAGGGGAAGGTGAGGAACAGATGAGTCAACCCTATAGGTAGGCAAGTAGGTTTAGAGCTAATAGTGGGCAACATAGATAGGCAGGGTTTACGTAGCCATAGAGAGCCATATAGGTAGGCAGGTTTAGGTGGCTTATAGGGCCAAAATAGGTGGGTAGGCAGGGGTTTAGGTAGCTTTAGGGCCCTATAGAGGGAGACAGACAGGGTTTAAGGGGGCTATAGAGGCTATATAGGCAGGCAGGCTTTAGGGCTAGATAGGCAGACATAGGGGCTAAAGGGCTAGAAAGCAGGCTATAGGGGCTACAGGGGCAGAAAAGGCAGGCTATAGGGGCTACAGGGGCTAGAAAGGCAGGCTAATAAGGGCTAGATAGACACCTTAGGGCTACAGGGGTTAGACAGGCAGGATATAAGGGCTAGATAGGCAGGTAATAGGGGCTACAGGGGCTAGATAGGCAGGCAGGCAGGCTATAGGGGGCTAAAGGGGCTAGATAGGCAGGCTATATGGGCTACAGGGGCTAGAAAGGAAGGCTAAAAGGGCTAGATAGACAGCCTGAAGGGGATACAGGGGTTAGACAGGAAGGATATAAGGGCTAGATAGACAGGCTATAGGGGCTACAGGGGCTAGATAGACAGGCTATGGGGCTAGATAGGCAGGCTATATGGTCTACAAGGTCTAGATAGGCAGGCTATGGGGTTAGATAGGCAGGCTATAGGGGCTACAGGGGCTTGATAGGCAGGCTATAGGGCCTACAGGGGTTAGATAGGCAGGCTATAGAGGCTACAGGGGCTAGATAGGCAGGTTATGGGGCTAGATAGGCAGGCTATAGGGCTACAGGGGCTAGATAGGCAGGCTATGGGGCTACGGGCAGGCTATAGTGGCTAGATAGGCAGGCTATAGAGGCTACAAGGGCTAGATAGGCAGGCTATAGGGGCTACAGGGGCTAATAGGCAGGCTATAGGGGCTACAGGGGGAAAAAATTTAAACAGGCAGTGAAATTAAAATAAGAAATCCCCTTATTTTACCCGGGCCACGCCCCCCCTTTTTGCCTTTCTCCAGCCACTGGACTGGCAGGGGAAGTAACAGAAAAAAACAGAGCGAGCGTCGCTCAAATTTTTGCTACCTCTGGGGAGGGGGGGGGGGGGGGTGCCCCTTGGGAAAGCTCGGGCCGGAGGCAAAAGGGGTGGCAATTTCCATGGGGAGCAGACGAGAGCAGTTTGCCCCGGGGCACGAGACCCTTGAGGACACGGGGCCCCGGGGGCAGCTGCAACGTTTGCTACCCTGGTAGTTACGCCCCTGGTCTGACGAGACTTTGATGTTTTAAAACCCCATTTTCACTAACCCTTTTTTTTAACCCAAAACCCTTTTTCGAGTGAGAAGGGTTTCTTTTTCTGTAAAAAAAAAAAAAAAAATATATTTTTATATAAATAATATTTTAAAATAAAAATATTTTAAAAATATATATATATATAAATATTGGGGAAACTTTAGCGGCTCCCGGGGTGGTACTTCAGTGTTCAGGCAGAGACAGAGAAGTAAATTTCCCGGGGAAAATACCCGGGCTTCTGTTTTTATTTAGCAGCAAAAGAAAGGGAAAAACGGCAAGGGATCCCCAAAAACAAACAAAAACAAAATGTCTGCCCTTCCCCGCCTTTAAAAACAGAGGTCAGCTTTCTGTCAGTCGCAAGTTCACCCTGCTTGGTTTTTTCCCGCCCGAACTCCACCCCAAAGGCCCTTTAAGAAACCAGGGGTTGTAACCAACCCCTAAATCCACTTAAACCCGTTTACCTTTTTTTACTCCAGTTTAAAACCCCCAGTGGGAAATCCGGGGAATGAGCACCCCCCCCCTGCTCCCATGCTCACTCCCCAAAAAAGGGCCCACCCCGGAAAGGGCTGAAGGGCCCTACTAACATTTTTAAAGCATGTTAAACATATTCCCACAGTCTAAACTGTCGACACCCTATTTAAGTTTTTGGGGCCCTTTTAATTTCCCCCAAGTCCCTTACCTTTGGGGGGATGTGTTTTTGACATTGAAAAGGGCATGCCAGGGCAACCCGGCCGGGAGTACACTCCCTTGTACACCCTTCCCTCTGTTGCCACCTTACAAAATCCCCCCCCTCTGCTTCCCCCCCGGACCCCCCCTGGGGCCCGGGGCACCATTTTGCCTCGAAACTAAAGTTTTCCCTAGATAAAGCTTTTGCGTTTTTCTTTTTTGAGAAAACCCCAGACGGTGTTCTACACAGAACTTTAAAAACCGTAGGGCCAGGAACCCCCCGGTTTACCCTCCCCATTTTTCCCTTTTTTTTGGGCCATCCATTTCAATGGGGAGGAAACATGAAACACCCTAAAAATTTCCCCCCCACCAGATAGTAAACCTTTAGCGCCTTTGATTGCCCATTTCAGAGCCAAAAACCATTCCCTCTCTAAATCGGGGTAAATTTTTTTTCTGCCGCCGGGCAGGGTTCCGGCAGGTACCCCACCCGGGGGGCTCTTCCCCATTAACCCCCTTTTGGGGCATGACTGCAACCCAAAACCCCCCTTTTGAGGCCAAACCCCTTTTGGGACTAAAGAATTCCCCTTCCCGAAATCAGGGGTAACCAGTAAAAGGTTTTCTTAAAAAGAGTACCTTTCCCTTTAAATTTTTAGAAAGGCTTGCCAGCCTCCGGTTTTCCCCTTTTTCTAAAGGGTTTATTTTTTGGGTCCCTTTTTGAAAACTGTGAGAGGGGGCACTATTTTTTTGGGAAAGGCCGGCACAAACCCTTTCCCCGTAGTAAAAACAATGCCAAGGAAGGGTCAAACCCCGTTTATGACACAGGTTGAGGCCAATTTTAAATGGCCTCAGCCCTTTTCAAAATGGGGTTTTTTTGACCCCCCGGCCAATATTAACCCGGGGGTTTGGGGCCCCCCCTTTCCCTAAATTTCCACCTTCTGTGGGTTGGCCCCTTTGAAACCCGGGGGCCCCAATCGGTCTAGGGCTGCTTGCACCCTTTTCCCGATGCAACCCAATTTGGCGCTGGTAATCCCCCCACATCATCCAAAGGAAAAGGGGGCTGCATATTTTTATGCGGGTGCAGGATGATAGTCCAATTTAAACCCCTGAAAAAGGGCCCCAGGGGGCCCCAAGCAAAACCCCAAAAGGGGAAGGCCCACATAACTGGGAAATGTCCCCCTGGGGGGAAAATGCCGTTTTCTCTTTGGGCCCGATCGTGGGGGGGAACCTGGGCCAAACCCTTTGGTGAGGGTTTTAAGGGGGGTCATTGAAACCCCCTTTTTCCCAACCTCTCCCATCAGCTCGTCGACCCTTGGCATGGGGAGGCCCTCGAAAAATTTTGGGGAAATTTCATTTAACTTGCGGAAAGTCATTTTAAAAAACCCCCAACTACCCCTCCCGGCTTAGGGGTAAAAACACGATGGGGGTGGGCCACCCACTTTGGGACTTCTCTATTAACCCCCCAAAGGGGAACAAAAAATTTTTCCCCACTTCTTTTGAAAAGGCTTGCCCTGGCTTCAGGCAAACCCCGGGAAAGGGTCCAAGCCGCACCTTTTTGGCCGGGCTCGGGGACAAGTCATTTTGGGGTGACATCTTTCCGGCCCGGCAGTTTTAAAAGAATACCCCTCGGTTTCCTCTGTAGGAACTTTTCCCCCCTCCCTCTCCCCGGGCCTTCCGACAAAGACTCCCCCGGATACGGGGGGGCGGGGGTTTTTAAATCCCTTTTTTGGGACTTCCCCCCACTCCCCTTTCCCGACACCCCGGCTTCTCGGTCCTTCCAGGTTTGATGAGGTTTAAATGGGAAATTTGGTAAAGGGTTTTTTTTTTCCCCCGGCCGGGAAAACCCTTTTAATTTTACCTTTACTCCCCCCGTCAACAGATCTCATGGGGCCCCTTGCCATTTTTGCTAAAGGGAAATTTCTCTCTACATTTGGAAAAAGTTAAAAGAGCCCCCCTTTTTCCCCCGGGCGAAAAAAACCTGACTCTTGCAGTCCCTTTTTTAAACCCGGGCCCCGGGCTTCCGGGCCTGTACATTTTTCCCTTTTCAAATTTGGGATAACTGGCCGGGGATCCTGTCCTCTTTTCCCCTATATGCCCCTATGACAAATTCTTAAGGGGTTTTTCATGCTCCCATGGTTTCTCTGGGTATGTCCCAGGGAGCCCTCGGGGAAAGTCTCCCCTAAAGCACTCGAAATGGGGAAAAAACCCCGTGGATGCCTGGTTTGGGAAATTCCCGGGGGCCCAACAAAGATAGGGCAACAGGTGGTCCCAATCCCTACCAACCTTTCCAAACCAAACCTTTTTTTTTAAAATGCCCTTTAAAAAGGTTTTATTTTTTAAATTTTTTGGGGCTCGACCAGACCATCGGGCTGGGGAAAGGTACACGGGTGCCCCGGTGGGCCCTTTTTTTGCAGGGGGCGTAAACTCTTTGGTTACCATTTGGGCATAAACGTGGGTACCCTGATCGGTCAGGGTCCCCTTGGGGGTCCCCGTACGGGGGAATAGCCGAAACAGCTTCCCCAAACTATCCCCTTTTGGGGGAGGTTTTTTCTGAGGGGTTTTAGCTTCAAGGGGACGGGGGGAAAATCCAGTACAACCAAAAATTTGGGTTTTCCCTCTAAACCTGATTTAAAGGGGGGGGACCCCAAACCCAAACCATTCCCAATTTTCCCCTTTTAAATTGGGCCTCTAAAATGGGGAGAAAGGGAAACCCAAAGGACCCCGGAATTTGGGGGGTAGGGGCGTGGAAACCCGACACTCCGGGCCCGGACTGACCCGAATTCATCCACTGCCTTGTAAAAACCGGGCCATAAGAAGTTTTCGCTCCCCCCCGCTCCCTATTTTTTTCCGCCCCCAATTTTCCCCCCCCCCCCACATGGGAAAGGCCCGCTCTAAGATTTAAACGGGGCAATTTTTTCGGGGTACTACCAAAAGTTCCACCACCTCTGTTGGCGTCTTTCTCACCCGGTAAAAATAAATTGTCCCGTACGGGGGAAGTGCGGGGAGACCAACTCCTCCCCTGGTTTTCCCGCGGGGCTCCCAAACAAGACCTTTTAAAGCTTTTCCAAACGTTTTAAACCCCCAAATTAGGGTCCCTCAAATTGTTTTTGTGCCAAAATTCCCTCCCCGAGACTGGCAAGGGAGGAAAAGTTCTAACTCAGAGGGGGCTTTTTTTGGTCTCCAGCCAGGAACCCCACAAGGGGAAAAAGGGACGGGGTTTAACATTCACTAGTTTTTTAATTGCACTTGGTGGGTCATGGCTCATAACAGCAAACACAGCAGGCCCCCCCCCGCCCTTTAATAAACAAACCTTTAAAAAAAAAGATGCTTTCCAAGAATAACGTTTTCACTATAAAAACCCCTTTCCTTTTTATTTATTAAAAAAAAAAAAGCAAAATATAAACTAATCTTTTCTCCAAAAAATTTTTAAAACCGAAACCCTGGAACAAAAAAAAACCCCAGAAACACTTTTGCTAATTCAGCGCGAGTCCTTTCCCCATAAGGGAAAAAAGTTTAGCCCTGCCAGCCCCCAAACGAAGGAATTTGAACTTTAAACCCACGCCCCTTTCTACGTGAAATAGCTTGCCAAAGGGGCCCGATCCCCGCGACTTTTGGAGGGGCACGCCCCCTTTCTCAAGCGTGACATTTACTTCCAGGAGGGCCTTTTCCCAAAACCCCCTTTAAAAGGGACCAAAAAACCCATTTCAAGATAATATATCCAATTTCATAGTTACTATCCCCAAAAACCCAAACTAACAAAAACCCGCGATAAACATAGACACCATAAACCGACCCCCCCTGTAAAATTACAAATTAACACAAACTCCCAATTTTAAAAATTTTCAGTGGGAAAGGGATTCTTAAAATTAAAATCTGGTGGTACCCCGCCAAAACCTGGCCCGTTGTTTTTAAAGGGAATCCCTATTCACTTAGTCACTATTTAAAAAATTAAGACACTATTTGTGTTTTGTACATTTTTTAATTTGGGTTTGTGTCCCAAGTGGTTTTTTTACAGTAGGTCCTTTTTTGGGGTCTATGTTTATCGCAGCTAAATTTTTAGATTTTAAGTGTAAAGAACTAAAGTTTTTAGATATATTATCTTGAAAGGGTTTACTAAACCTTAAAAACGGGCAAAAAAGAACGGCCCTCCTGGGAAATGATGTCCACCTTTAAAAGGGGGCTGTCCCCCGAAACTCGCGTGAAACGGGGCCCAAACAGCACTCACGGAAACAAAAGGTTTTTGGGGGGAAGTTTTTATTCCCCGGTTTTGGTGGCTGGCCCTTTCCATCTTTTTCCCTTTTCCGGAAAAAGGGCTCGCTGAATTCAGCTAAGTCTCGTGGGTTTCCCCAATTTTACACATGGGACGGTTTTGAAAATTCTGGGGTAAAAATTACGTTATAAAAACCAAACATATTTATTAATTTTAAAAAAAAGAAAAGAAGGGTTTTAAAGGTAAACGTTATTCTCCCGGACAGCACTAAATTTTTGAGGGTACGGGGGATTGGAAACAGGGGGGGTCCCCGCTGTGATGCTGTTATGAAAACCCCATTATCACCAAGTGCAATTAATAAATTTGTGACTGTTTTTTAAAATTAAACCCCGCTTACTGCACATTAAAAAAATTACCATGTCGTTTGAAAAGATTGGGCCCCAGCCACGGGCTTTAAAAAACCGAAAATATATTTGTTGTCAGAGGGGAACGTGCCCAGATAGTCCACAAACCCCAAAGGGGCGGGCCCATAAATTTGGGGTAAAAAAAAGGTGAAA